>JACAFV010000051.1:169157-191959 GCA_014635975.1 Plectosphaerella sp. P0831 | reverse complement strand
GAAGATACGGGCGGGTTTCCGGGTCGAGGTGTATGTTTGCTTGCTTGGTTGACAGTGATGGTGGTGGTGGAAGGGAAGTGGTGGTGAAGTTGGAGCATTGGGTGGAGGATGACTGAAAAGGTACGTACCCAAGTACATTGTATCATCACGTGGCACGACCAACCTCACCTCACTCACCTCAGGATCTATTATCGTGCTCTCAGCCTCGCCATGCACGTCTCCCGATATTCAGCCACATCGGGCATCCCATCCCACCTTTACCGTCTCGAGTCCTCCAGCTAGTCCTGCCCGTTCCCGTGGGGAGATGAGGCCAACATCCTGGGCCATGACCATGGAAATGCAATGCACTGGTCAGCCCGGGTCCCGGCAGATGCACCTCCATGCAAGACATCACCAGACATTCCAAAGACAAAGGGACCCCTACTTGCACACTCTCTCTATTCAAACCGTATCTATTTACCCCCTTTGTGTCCCCCACCCCCTTGCTTCACAGTGCCCCCGGACATCTCGCCGACTAAGCAAGGCAGGCTAGCAATCAGCAGCACAGTATGTCTCCCATATCGACCGCATAGTAGTTGCCATGCTTGGTCTGTTGCCCCCGACGATACAATGCCTCGCTGCCTGGGCCTGGGCCTGCCCTGGCCCTGCCAGTACCCGTCATGAAATCCCACTGCATTTTCTGTGAAAAAGTCCGCCTCCTGCCCTTTCACTCGTAGATTATGTCAAGTGCAGTTTGCTCAGGTCGGCGACTCACGACTCACGATTCCAAGTCGGTGCCTCGATCCCTCGCAACAAGTGCACCTTCTCGCACACCTTCCAACGAGGCCACGAAAACACGCAGCAAAGTGTCCCCCACCACACTAATTCTTCGCTCTTCTCTTCCCTCCTCGTCAAGCCTCCTCCCCTCGAGACACACCTCTTCCGCCTTGCCTCTTCCCCCCCTCAAGGCAAGCCTCTTCGTCCGCCTCACCTACGCCTCTTCCACTCCTTGACCCCCTTTACCAAGCCACAAATCCTCTACCCTCCTATTTCCGCGCCTCTTCCGCCTCTCGTCCAGGCCTATTCCCCCCTCCACCATGGCCTCGGACCCCGTCGACCCCGCCGAGGCCGCTGCCAAGGCCGATGTCTTCTACCGCGAGGTCTGGGCTCTCCTGGGCGTTGCCGTTCTCATCATCGCCCTTCGCACCTATGGCCGCTTCCGCTCCGTTGGCTTTGCCAACCTCCAGCTGGACGACTATCTCGTGTGGCTTGCCCTGGTATGTCTCTCCACTCCCCCCATGGCGCATCTTCCGCTGACTTGTTTGCAGATCTTCTACTCCGGCGAGAGTGTTCTCGCCTGGCTCGTTGGAAACCTCGCCCGTGGACTCGCCAACAATGGAATGACTGATGAGGAGAGGGCCAACCTTCTCCCTGACAACCCCGAGTATCAGATGAGGTACGTTCAAGATTCCCCCTTTCTCATCAGCCTACCCTAACTTGCGTTCAGAATTACTGGTTCCATCATCCAACTCTGCGGCTGGACTTCCTACTCCATTGTCCTCTGGCTCCTTAAGGGTTCCCTCCTGATGCTCTACCGTCGCCTCACCGTACGTCCCCCTCTCTCACCTTACCATCCCTTTACTAACGCCCCCAGGTCGGTCTGTCCCGCATGTACACCATTCGTGTCACGATTGGCTTCTATATCGTCGGATTCTCCTGGATCATCGTCACCCTCAACCTCTTCCTCTCCTGCCTGTCCCTCCATCGCATGTGGCAGATCTACCCCGACCCCGGTCGTGAGTCCCCTCCTCATCCCCCGCGAATAACCTCCTCCTAACTTCTCTCAGCCCGCTGCTACCCAGCCACATCCCCCCAAGTCGTCTGGATGTACTACGCCTTCAACGTCTCCACAGACTTCTACCTCCTCTCCATCCCCCTCCCCCTCCTCTGGGGCTCCCGTCTCCGTCCCCTCAAGAAATTCGGCCTCGTCTGCCTCTTTGGCGGCGGCTTCTTCGTCATCACCTGCGCAACCCTCCGCGCCTTCTACATCGTCACCAACCCCATCGAAGGCGCCCAAACCGCCGGTTCCTGGGCCGTTCGCGAGACCTTTGTCGCCGTCGCCACCACAAACCTCCCTCTCGTCTTCCCCGTCGTCCGCAACTGGGTCTCCCCCCTCATCGGCCCCATCATCTCCTCCGTCCGCTCCAGCAAGCGCGCCAACAACATGGGCACCTCCACCGCTACTCCCGGTAACCGTACCTTTGGCTCCGGCGCCCTCGGTCCCCAGGGCTGGCGCGGTCGTGGTCCTCCCACACCCAACCCCATCCCCGACATGACCTTCAACGAGAGCGATGAGCGTTTTGTCACCGGCGGCTTCAACAGCAGCGAGCTTCAGGATGCTTCTGCCTGGGGCGGCACCAACAGTGCCGACACCAGCGCCGTCCTGATGGACCAGCAGAGCGAGATTGATGCTGAGGAAGCCGCTGGAAACACCTCCATCATCCACAAGCAGGTCGAGGTCAGCATCGTTCGCAACAACCGTCCTGACGACAGCACCCTCCGTCCTGGCACCCCCGACGACCAGCCCTGGGCTCTTCGCAGCCACAGCGCCTCCGCCAGTGGTCCAGGTCCCAACTTTAGCCGTTAGTCGCGCTGAAGTTGACTCCTTCACCATCATCACCTCTGTCACGACCCCTTTCCGGGGTCCCGCTTCGCACAGCTCGCTCCGCTTTCCGACCCTCACAGGCCCGCCACGGCCTTGTCCTACCATCAGTTGGGCGATTGGTCTAGTGGTATGACATCTGCTTAGCACCGACGGAGAATTTCTCTCACCCGAGCGGAAATCCTGGTGATATTGCTGAAGGTCCCGCGTTCAATTCGCGGATTGTCCAGAACCAGGGGACTCGCTCCCTTACTTTTTGCCGTCCTCGAGCAGCACTGCACACAGACACACCCCTTCTCTACACATACCCCTCACTTCCCTTGCCCCGTAGATAGGTCAATAAAATGGAACTTGTCCGAGTTTTTCGCGTCTCGCGTCACACAAGTGACCACTGCTGCATCCCTGTGTAACCACACCCACACACGCACCAAGTTAGGAAAGGAAACCCCTCCCCCCGCGGCTCGGGCGCGGGACTGTCAGCGTGTGCTGTGAGAGGACGCACGGCATCATTGTTTTTCTGTCGCATGGGACGGACGGGTTGTCCGGGCCCCGCGTGGGAGGCAGCACGAGGTACGCCCCCCCTTTTTTTCTGCCCGGCCCTAGCGTGGCTTCGACGGGACTGTCATGGGCGCGCGCATGTTCGCCCCGTCGTCGTATGACTCTGGAGTTCGCTGCCTTGCCTTGAATCACTGCGTGTCGCGGCCCGGTTCAACAAGTGTTGCGTGTCTTGCACGGGAGGGGAGTTGCGGGAAAGAGTTGCGTGGTTGACGGGAAGGAAGTCTCCGTTGTCGGACGTGACAGTCCTCATACATGCTACACCACCTGTCCTACATCTCGAACCTCTTCCTCCCGCCCTCCGGCTTCTCCACCACCTGCCCACTGATCTTGACCTCGTCGCCCTTGGCCAGTTTCCTGTTCGCCCTCCAGTACACTCCCATGATGGCCCCGGAAATAGGAATCGCAGCGGCATTGAGCAGCAAGATGGCCAGGAACGCCTTTGTGTACCGCGGCGCATCATCGTCTCTGAACAGTTGACTGCCCGCTAGTCCGCCCATGTTACTCCCCATGACCGCGAGAGCGAGCCCAATACTGCGGTTCGACGGCCTCACAGCGTTGATACTGACCCATGCGTCGTTCAAACCTGGTGACAGCGCATTCCCACCGCTCAAGAGCGTGAACACGGCATAGCGTGCCCACTTGTCTGTTCCCGTGGGAAGTCCGAAAAGGGCGCCTGCAAAGATGATGCTCCATGAAAAAGCGACCATGCACCACGGCCCGCGAAGGTGAGTGCGGTCTGACGCGATGGAGATGACCCATGACAGCGCAATGACAAGCACGCTGCCCACGGCGTTGAGAAGGTTGGCGTGCGTACGGGAGAAGCCAAGCCCCTTGATGATTGTTGGTCCATACAGCTGCAGGCCGCCCTTGGGTGCCAGTGCCACAATGTTGAGAGCCATGTGCATCCACAGCCGGTAGTCGATGAGGGCCTCACCTAGGCTGCGAAGTGTAATGTCCGCCTTGTCGGCGCCCTTGGTCACGTCGTCGGCCAAGATCCGCGCGCGGAGGATCTGCCGCTCGTGATCGTTGTGTGCGTCGGGCTGCGCGGGAGGAAGACCACGAACGCCACAAAGACGAGAAGGGTGATGGCTCCTTCGATGACGAAGAGCCATTGCCACCCGGCCATGCCCATGGCACCACCCATGTCCAGGATGCCCGCCGCGATGAGTGATCCAGTTGCAGTCGCAGAGTAGTTGCCGAAATAGAAGATGGCCGTTCGGGTAGCAAGCTCTTGACGCGTATAAAACAGTGCCAACTAGATAGATTTCGAGTCAGTGTCTTTCTGCTAAGACGTCTTGGGAGGCATGGGAGGATCGATAAACCAAGGAACAGCCCGCTAGGTAAAACAACGGGGCACTGGTCTTACCATGTATTGGCCGCCTGGGACATAACCACCCTCAAAGATGCCCAGCAGGAATCTGGTAGCGAGGAACGAGTCAAGGTTGGTGTACCATGCTTGAGTCAGGGCGATGGTGCCCCAGACGAACATCTGGAACGTCAACCAGATGGGCGCCCCGAGCCGCTGCAGGATAATGTTGGATGGAATCTCGACAATGATGATGCCGGCCGACATGAGCTGCGAGCCCAGGTTGACGTCGTTTCGGGTGATGCCGAGGTCCTCCGTGAGGGTGTCCGTCATGGCATTGCCAATATTGCTGCGGTCGAGCTGGAGTACGAAGAAGCCAGCGACTAGAAGGGGCATGAGGTAAAAGTCAAACCTGGGAGGTTAGCACGCTCCATGGTCGTCGTCGACAGGGGACTTACTTCCTAACAGCGGCACGCTCCTCTTCGGGCGCCCATTCTGGCTCAGGAGACTCATCCTTGAGCGCTACCTCCTGAATCTCGCCGGCGACCTCGTCGATGGGGTCTCGCTGTCGCTCTTCGATAGATGCCTTGGCCATGATTGTGAAACGAAGGCTGATGCTGATTTCCCCAGACTCGAGCTTTGGGGCAGCAGGCGGGATAGATATAACCGGAATCGGACCACTGAGATCCTGCCTCGTCCTTTATCACAGTCTACTGCTGTCGTGATGCATGGTACTGAGCACGTCATGAAGCTGTGGAAGTAATGGCGATAATCTGTCGGTGGTGAGCGACGGAGGTGTGCCTCGTGGTGTCGCGGGGAGATAGTGCCGCCATGAGTCGCGATAGTCTTCGGCGGTGGCCGTCGGAGGTGAGCGTTAGCGGCTCCGGGGTCGGGATGCGGCCGTCGGAAAGACCGTGGGTACCCGATCACGACATTGGGATTTTTGGCACCGAGGAGACGCGTCCGTCCTCTTTTGTGGCCGTCCGTTCCTCGTTTCTCGTCCGTCAAAATCAGCTGAACCTCAGCAGCACTTGCAACCGATCCCCAGGCAGCACCAGCACCACCGCCGACATGTCCATAGACCCGACACGCCCCAATGTTGTCCTTATCCTCGCCGACAACCTCGGCTGGGGTGAGCTTGACTGCTACGGCGGCGGCGAGCTTCGTGGCGCCGCGACCCTCCGCATTGACAAGCTGGCCACCGAGGGCCTGCTCTTCCACAACTTCAACGTCGAGAGCGACTGCGTCCCGACCCAGTCCGCCCTCATGACCGGCCGACACCCCATTCGCACTAGATGCCGCCAGTCCGTTCCCGCCGGCTTTCCCCAAGGCCTCAAGCCATGGGAGAAGACCCTTGCCGAGTGCCTCAAAGACAATGGCTACACCACTGCCCATCATGGGAAGTGGCATCTCGGCGATGTTCCGGGGCGATACCCCTCTGGTCGTGGCTTTGACGAGTGGTTCGGTATCCCCAGAACCACCGACGAGACGCAGTTCACCAGCACCTTGGGGTGCACCCCTGAGATTGCCGAGCTGCCCTACATCATGAAGGGCCGGGCAGGCGAGGCCCCAGAGAATGTCTGCGTCTATGACCTTGAGAAGCGCCGCCTCATTGACGAGATGCTTGTCGAGAGGTCCAAGGACTGGCTCTCCCGCCAAGTCAAGGCTGAGAAGCCCTTCTTCCTCTACCACCCGCTTGTGCATCTGCACTTCCCGACGCTTCCACACCTGGACTTTGCGGGAAAGACGAAGCAGGGTGAATTTGCCGACTCCATGGCGGAGATGGACTACCGCGTGGGCGAGATGCTCGATCACATCGATGCCCTGGGCGTCAGGGACAACACTGTGCTCATCTTTGCCTCGGACAATGGCCCCGAGTTCCGGGATCCGTACAAGGGCACCGCTGGTCCCTGGTCGGGCACATACCACACGGCGATGGAGGGCGGTCTCCGCGTGCCCTTTATTCTTCGCTGGCCCGGCCACGTCCCAACTGGGGTGACCACCAACGCCCTCGTCCATGTGACTGATCTCTTCACGAGTATCCTGTCCATCACGGGAGCAATGGTGCCTTCAGATCGACCCATTGACGGAGTTGACCAGACGGCCTTATTCCGAAAGCCATCCGAAGTCGAGTCGCCACGACAAGGCTTCCTGTTTTATATCAAGGAGGAGCTCCGCGCCATCAAGTGAAAGGACTGGAAGCTGCACCTTGTCTGGGAGCCCAAGGTCAACCAGTCGAGCGGTCGTTTGGAGTCGCCGTATCTGTTCAACGTTGTTAGAGATCCCAAGGAGGAAACGGACATACTGGCGTATAATACCTGGGTCCTGCAGCCCATGTTCAAACTGAGGGCCGAGTTTCAGAAGAGCCTGAAGGGAGACCCGGCACCTCCTGATCCGCTCAAGGAGTTGTAGAGAGATGTTCACGACTTTCAATCCAGACAGAAAGTGAGCGATGTGTACATATTGTGCTGTGCCTGTCTCCGGTGTGTCATGAGAGTAGACCGAAACCCCAATAGAGCGTGTCGACCGCTGCCTGAGGCAGATCAATGTCGGCAAATGCTGCAGTATCTTGCCCCAGAGAAGAAGCGCCAGGCGGCAGCATGTCCCCCGCTGAGGTCTCTGCCGACTTGAGAACCGAGTTGGCGAGGACCTCAAAGGCATCCCGATACACCCTACCCGCCGGGTATCTCTCCACCATGGCCCATAAAATGGACACGCACATGTTGACCGAGGCAATCATGTCTGCCTGGTTGAGGCCCGCGTAGCTGTGTGTGGACTGAATGTGAACACAGTACGCCATTGCCACGCCGCTCCGGAATAGATTGTGTGTCGTACGCCAGAAGAAACGAAGTTGGCCGTCGCGGAAGGTAGCCTTGTATGCACGGATGCAATCGGCAGCGCTCCTGGCCAAGATCAGCATATCGTGCTCCGAGGGGTTGGGAAACGACGGCGAAGGATAGTAGAGCATGACCAGATTGATGTTGAGGATGCCCTCGAAGATGGTCAAAGGCGCCAGCTGGGTCGACTTTTCCACCGATGAGACAGGCGCTGCGTGGACCCACTCAAGCAGCCGCTGTCGCATGCCCTCCCTCCATGAGAAGATGTCGAGGGCAGCACCGTTGGAAGGCATCTTTTGGTGCAAGGTTGTGTAAATCTCAGACTCAAACAGGCGATGTTTGATCAAGTGAAGGGCGAGTGCTCGATCTGGATTCCCATCTGGTAAGTCCGGCAAGGCTGTCTGGATGGCTTCATCCGGGATCGAGAAGGGGCGCCCAATGATGACGCAGAGGTTGCGATCGCTTGTGTATAGTGCCCAGAATAGCCATCTTCGCTGGCTTAGCTGAGTTGGTGACAAATTTCCGGTGGTGATGCGCTCGTCGTGCAGGTTCAGCTCGACAGCCAGCCGCGAAGCCTAGCCGAGAAATTGCCATGCCGCAGCAAGGTTCGAGGCAAAGCAGCTGTATTGGACTATCAGCAGAAGATTGCAGAGATGTTCCAGGTCGCCGGTACAGATGATGGCCGAGTTCTGGGCGAGGATCTAGACGGCGACGGCAAAGTAGCCCTCGGCGCGTGACACTGGGAAGGACGAGCCGGTCCTGTTCAGCAGAAGAACAGCGACAGCAAAGACAATGTAGGCGCGGAACCTGGCCAATGTCATTGCAGCATCCACGCCTCTCCTGCTATCAGTGAAAAGGGGCGTGACGGCAGACAAGAAGTCGGCCTTTGACGGGATGACTGGCGAAAAGAACTCGCAATGCTCAAAGTAGGCGTCGATCAGACGAGTGGCTGCATCTAGCCCGGGGAAGCCCGCCCTGGCCTCGTAGGGCAGCTCGTCGAGGAGGGAGCGGTGGTCGGCCCGCCGCGTGGGCTGGGAGACACTCCGGATGGGTTCTGCCAATAGAGAACGGAGGAGTGACTGTCCATCGGGAGAGACAATGCTGTTGGAGAAGGTGTTGTTCTCGAGTGAGTGCAAGGCGACCTGATCAACAGGGTCTCGAAGGCTGTCTTCGAGATGGGAGCCGGCCGATATGGCTGTTGATAAGAAGTCCCCGGGGGATGAGCGCATGTCCATCAGCTCACGGCTTGCGAGTTGGGTCTCTAGATAAGCGACCCTGTCCTCCAGGCTTTTGATGTAGCTGTCCATCGGTCAGAATGGGAAGTACTTGGAGGGGAGTCGGCCAGCAAGGCGTACCTCCGGGGTGCCACCCTTCCATCAATGTCCGTGCTGATACATTCCGCACCTGCCCTCTCGCAGTTTGAACAAGCGGGGATGTTCTGGTCCCACCGTTGCTTGCGGGAGCGGCATCTTGCGCAGGCTGTGACGTTTGTCCGGCGAACATTGGAGCGTCTCTCACGTTCCTGCGAGAGGGTTGACATTGCTCCCTGTCATGTTCCGCTTTCCTGCAGGTTGTCGCCGGTACTGATGATGCTCGTGTTGAATATCAGGTTATGAGAGAAGGCCACTGGTTGTAACAAGTGTCTTGGGTGTGTAACTGAACCCGGTGATGAAGGCCTCAGATAGGGAGACAGACTGCTTAGTCACCAGGCCTCATGGGCTTGATTCGGGCTAGACGCCATGGCGACACACCACATGACTCGAGAGACTTTGGTTGATTTCTCTCCTTCGGCATCGGGTGTCTGGTCGCGGCTGACTGGCGACTGGATTGCGTCTGATGTCAAGTGGAAGTGCCTCTTCCGTTGGCCCGCCGGCGAACAAATCGGCGGTCAAATCGGCGGCGCGAAAGCTCAGATCGCCGCTTGTAGGAAACAAACTAGAGGAAAGCCCGGTGATGCGTGGCATCACGAGTTGAAGTCGAGTGGGTCGTAGCATTGATGAAGAGCAGCGACGGCGCTAACCTTGCCCAGCTTGCCCAGGCCGGCTATCACAGGCACATGCTGATTGTCGTCCTTGATGACAGGTTGAGACGGAACGGACACGGGGTCGGGTCGGGAGTGGATTGAGCGGCCATCATCTTCTGTCGGTCAGTCACATCCAAGAGCACATGACGGCCGTGCGCTGACAGACCGGACGGGATGGACGGGTAAGCGTGGAAGAGGTGATAGATGATGACCATGCCGGGCCGACAAGAGGACACTGGACTGGAGCTTCGGAGGCAGGCAACGTGATGTTCCAGAAGTGGACGCTGTGGACGCAGGCGAGAGGGAAATGGACGAGTGACGGAGCGAGGATGCGCCATGTTTTACAGTCGCACCCACCACCTCGCTGTTCCATGCTGGCTGGCTGTTACCGTGCCCGGCCCGTGGATGGCAGAGTGACCTTGAGGTTTAGTGGCGGCATGCCCGCTGCAGAAGTCCCTATTGCATACCCCACTAGCTCCAAGCCTCGACGGACCGCCCGCAGCAGGAGAGAGCACCTGCCGGAGACGGCGGGGGGACGGGTAGCACCTGGCTCCACCCCCAGCGCAAATAAGGACCTTCCCTGCCTCAGCAGACGACACTAGGGCCACCAGAAACTCCACTTGAGATTCAAGTCTGGGAAGGAACAGCCTACCAAGCCGAAAGCATGAGGACGCCCCTTCCATACGCCTGGAACACCTATCCCAAAGCACCAAAGCACTACACGCGGCCACGGCCTAGACTGCGACTGCTCCTGCACCCGTAGCCGTGCCTGCCCCAACCTCGAACCCAACCGTTGACGTGCCTCATCTCAACTCAATCTCCCGTCCTTCTCTTTCTTCCTCTCCTCCGCCCTCGCTCGACAGCCCATGACTCCCGACGGTCGTTCGCCCGCCTCATCCCGTCTCGCCTCGTCTCGCCTCGAGAAACAGCAAGCACACGGCACCCAGACACGACACGACACCCCGCAAGTGGACTCCAGCAGCTGCGACAGCGTATCAAGACGTCCCAAGACAGCCTGACCTGACCGCGACCTCGCTCACCACTACGGCTAAGTCAACCAGCAGACCACCGACCGCCAGCCCGTGCCATCCCACCATCCATCTCATCCCTGTGACCCTCGCGCAACCCGGCCGACCCAAAACCGGTTACACATATACCAGGCCTGTTGGCGATTCGGACTCTCTCCCAACCGCTTCCTCCTCTCGTCCTCCTCCACCTACCAACTCAACCTTCAATCATCGCACCGAGGCGACCACCGACAGACAGACCTGTTACGTGCCCCGAGTCGCTGCATGCCTCACCTCCACCCTGCATATTTCGAGCAGCACTTTGCCCGCCCACCGCACCGCCGAGACGCGCTGGCCACCACCATCGCTCCCTTGAGTTCCTACCGATCAATCACTCTTATCGCCTGCCTTGATTGATCGCCCATCCCTGTTCGACGTCCGTCTCGCCGCTGCATCCCCCGAGGTTGCACCTAGCTGCTGTCGCTGTCTCTGCTGTTGTCCTGGCCCTGCCAATAATTGGCCGAAAACAAAGGCGCCGCAACACAAGGGGAACGGAGTCTGTCGAATTTGTTGCTTCGCCTACCCCACCACCCAACCAAACCTCAAAACCTGCATCAGAGCCACAACGCCCTCGACCACGCCCGCTCGCTCCGGCCGCAGCAATCCAACCCGCATCCCCTCGTCAAAGCAATCCCTGCGCCCGACGGTTGAGCGACGCGCTTTTCAACTATGATACGGACGCCTGGTGGACCTCACGACCATGGTGCGTCTCGATCGCCCCTCTTCTCCGACTGCCCCCCTCGCACCTGTGAAGCTGACCATGTCTCTGCTCCCGCAGGCGCCGAATCAAACCACGAAGAGGTCAGGGGCCGTAGCAGGCTCACGCCTCAGCTGCAGCTCCCGAAAAACCGAAGCACCGGAAACCTGGCCATGGTGCCTGAGATTAGCGACCGCAACTCCCGAGTCCGCATGTCCTTTGATGCAGGCTCCGCTGCCCACGACTTGGACGCCATGAGGTTTGTCCCTCCGCCCAACCCAGCCGTGTCTGAGAACATGTCGTGCCGTGGGCTTGTGCCAGGCAGGAAAAGAAATACAGATGGGAGCTGCCTTGACATGCCTGTGCGCCCGTGGCTGACCTCCGACCCCATTTAGATCCCCAATTGTGACAGACCATGACCACGGCCTGGGCCTCTCCGGTCTGCGCCGGATCCGACAGCAACCTCCATCGCGGGCTCCGACCCTGCCCTCCTCATCGACTCCCGCATCCAGAAGCTCCTCCGTCGGCCTGTCGAGGTCCACTTCGATGACGCTGATGCTCTCCAATACACCCTCCATGTCGCTGTCCCCAGGCCCTTCGTCGCCCGCCTTTGCCGAAGATCTATCGCGGTTCCCGTCCGAGTCGTTACACTCCTTCTCCTTCGCACACCAGTCCGAAGAGTTCATACATAATCGGCAAAATGTGCTCAAACGTTCCATAGAATTCATGAAAGATCGAATGGGGTGGTCCGTATCATCCCACGCCGCCGCGCTCGCCAGTGCTGAGGCTCGTGTCACTGGGGATATAGAAACCCAGAACATGTTGGACCTGCTGGCCAGAGCCGACCTGGTAGGCGCCGGGAACCTGCCTCACGCCGACGCAATGGTCAACGGGCCTCTGACGGGCCCGGCTGTTGTATCGTCAGAGAACTTTTTTGACCAGCAGTTTGCCCCGAGAAGCGAAAGCCCCGAATCGGTCGCCTCGCCCACCACAGCCAAACCACTCCCCTTTTCGTCAAGGGATCAGGGAGGCTTGATGATGAAGCCACGACAATCCACGTCGAACCTTCTCGCGCAAACAGGCTTGCACGTGGACACTAGGAAACAATCAAGCAGGGAGGACGGTGCCGCACGGAGGACGTCCCCACCGCCATCGAGACGTGCGAGCCTGAAGAGAACTCTTACCGATACGCAAACCGTCTCTCTTCAGCAAAAACTTGTCGACACACTCGCTCAGCCTTTTGTGCCCGGACAACCTGGCTACCCAGATCAACTCCTCACTCCAACAACGTCACAAACGTTCAGCGCAGGTGGCATGCAAGGTGCCCTCGGCTCTGCTGTTCACGGTCATTCGACCAGGTGGACACCTGCGGCACAAGCAATCTTCACTACCGAATCGAAGCCACCCTGGACCATCATTGCCGCCAACGACTTGGCCTGCCTCGTTTTCGGCGTCACAAAGGCCGAGGTCAGGAAGATGGGCATTTTGGAGGTGGTACAGGAAGAAAGGCGGGCCTGGCTCGAAAAGAGACTGCTGCAACTCGAGACGGAAGGTGCGGCACAGAGTACGGAGGACCTCACGAAAACAAAATCCGAGACGGCCGTCTCGCCCACGCTTCTCGGTGGCCGCGGCGGAGGTATCACGGCAAAGCTCCTCAGCAAGCCCAACTCGCGTTCCAATCCACCTCGGGCTCCCAGAAAAGCCCAGACCATTCACAGCGGCGACCCGAATCCGCCAAAGATGAGCGGAGGACCCGGCAATCGAACCAACGCGTCCCGGGGCGTTCTCCTCTGCGGCGACGTCGTCCCAATCCAGAAGAGGAACGGAGCTACGGGCTCTGCAAGTCTCTGGGTGAAGGAGAAGAGGGTTGGCCTCATCTGGGTGCTGGAAGAGATTCACGAGGACGTGGCCATGGTCTCCATGGACGACGACGGCGTGGTCGACAAGGTGTCTGGCGAGACTGCACCAATCTGGGGCATGGAAGCGGTACGCCCGGGCATCGACATTGGAAAGCTCATTCCTCGGATTCCCCGCCAGGGCATCGACCCCCGGACAGGCGAGGTCGACTTTGCGCAAGTCAACAAGCGGCGGTTCTTCACGTGCCCACACGTGAGCAAGGTGAATATCCCGTGCACTGTGGAGCAAGTCCGGGGCAAGACGGAGCTGCGAGTCTCGAGCCTGCCTCACATGGCTGGCATCATCGTCATCAACCCCCGAACCCTGGAGATTCAAAGTTCAAACTCTGCCTTTTCCGGCTCCCTCTTTGGCTACGAAAAACCCGACGGACTCTCCGTCAACAACCTCATTCCCGACTTTGACAAGCTGTTGCATATTCTCACCAACGAAGACGGTGTGCAGCTTCTAGACGGTCTCGTCGTTCCCGAACACAGCTTCCGCCGAGCATCCGCGTTTCTGGCACTCCGCGAGGGTCGCCTAGACGCCGCGACTTCCTTCCTGCGGAGTGAGGGCGTGCCAGCGAGCCACCGCGACGGCTCAGAGCTCAAGATTGACGTGCAGATGCGAGTCGTTCAGAGCGAGCGGCAGCCAGCTGTCATCACCGAGACGGTCGTTGAGGCCAGCGAGGACGAGGACGAAGACGCCGACCAGGACGATACCTTCCAGGTGTCCCGGAGCGAGATTGTCTTTGCGCTTTGGATTACCTACTCGCGACACCTGCATTCGACAAAGTCGCAGCCCGGCACCGTCTCCCCTACTCGTTCGGGAGCCACAACGCCGCTTCATCAACCCTCTCCCGGCCAGACTGCCGCCCACACCCCGATGGAGATGCACTCGGACCCGGAGGAGCCCAAAGCCGAGGGCAAGAAGAGCCGTGAGAACACAGGAGCAGCATCAGTCCTGAGTCGCCAGCTCAAGAACGTTATGAACGCGGCTGCCAAAATCACGGGAAGCACCAAGACGGCAGCACCAAAGGAGGAGAAGGAGAAGCCTCCTGTGCCACGCGTCGTCGAACCGGCCCACAAGAAGACGATTGACGACTTTCAGATCATCGAGGACATGGGCCAAGGCGCGTACGGGCAGGTCAAGCTGGCCAAGTACAAGTCGAGCCAAAAGAAGGTCGTCTTGAAGTACGTGACGAAGCGCCGCATCTTGGTCGACACATGGACGCGCGACCGGAAGCTGGGAACAGTGCCACTGGAGATTCACGTCCTGGACTTCCTTCGTCGGCCGGAACTGAAGCACCCCAACATAGTGGAGATGGAGTCTTTCTTCGAGGACGACGTCAACTACTACATCGAGATGACTCCCCACGGACTGCCGGGAATGGATCTGTTCGACTACATCGAACTACGAAGCAACATGGAAGAGTCCGAGTGTCGCAGCATCTTCGTGCAGGTGGCCGAGGCGATTCACCACCTCCACACCAAGGCGCTCGTCGTCCATCGGGACATCAAGGACGAGAACGTCATCATGGACGGCGAGGGACATATCAAGCTCATCGACTTTGGGAGTGCGGCGTACATCAAGAACGGGCCCTTTGATGTGTTTGTGGGCACCATCGGTGAGTCTAGGCTTAAGTGAGTGACGGAATCATGCAAGCTAACCAATCCCTGTAGATTACGCAGCCCCCGAGGTGCTAGCCGGCAAGCCATACGGCGGCAAGGAGCAGGATGTCTGGGCGCTAGGCATCTTGCTGTACACCATCATCTACAAGGAGAACCCCTTTTACAGCATCGACGAGATCATGGACCGCGACCTGCGGGTGCCGTTCACCATCAGCGACGAGAGCATCGACCTTGTTCGCTGCATGCTCAACAGGGACGTCGAACACCGGTACAACATCAACCAGGTACTGGAGCACCCCTGGTGCCAGGCGATCGACGTGGAATGAGAAGGAAGTGATTCGAAACAAGGCAGCATCTGATGGCATGGATGAGACAGATGAAAGGACGAGATCATGGGACGGACTGTGGGCATTTGGAGGGATTGGGACGGCGTCGGTACTGGTGGAGCGATAGATCTTGATTTGGAGCAGGAGCAGCGGGCGGTATGAATGCATTTGATGAAATGGGACGGCACCCGCATATCCAGCCATCAGAGCGGGCGGGTGAGTTGATCCTGACGCGACAGCCTCGATCTCGATAGACGGACCGGCAGACAAGCGCAGAGACTCGGACTAGAAACAGCATCGCAGAACAAGCAGAACATCTCATGGACGTCCGTGGCTGTGTTGAGTAACTTTCTCTCTCGATTAACCTCCTTCCTCCCCTTCCCGACAGCAGGCACCGCCACTTACCATCAATACCACGCCACCTACCAGAAGAACCCATGGTGTCGATCACGTCTGCTTCTCGAGAACTTGTCCTCGCCATTCCCACTAGTCTGGCCAGTCTGGTCATTGACACCAATATCCTTCGCGGGCATTGATGGGTTCCCAAGCGACCGTCTAGATCTTCCCTCCGTCCAAGCCTGGCCACCAACTACCCGTACCACATCCCGTCTACATTAAACAACGTCTCTGCTTATATGAACCACCACGCCATCGCGCTACTACTTCTAGGGGATTGTCCTGGTACGTCGTCGTGTCTCTCTTGAGCGAGTTTCATTGCCTGGAGCAGCTTTTTGAACGGGGTTTCGGGGTTGCCTTCCCTGGCTCTCCTCTCTTTCCTTTGGTGGGCAACCCAAGTGCCTCCTTAGCCTGGGTTTTCTGGAATCTTAAATCCACATCTCAGGCAACCGGCGGCCAACACGTCCATGGTGCAAGCAGTCAGTAAGGGATTCGATGTTCCTCCGCCAACGTCGCTAATGCCCCGAGAAGAAGGCATCGGGCGAGAGCGGTCGTAAATCCTTCCCGAGATTTTCTAGGTTTTTTTCGACGCCACGGGTGAAGCCCTGATCATAGGTCATAGTGCCCCCACCAAGCCGTCACACAGACGAGGGACGTTGAAGCGCACTCATACCGCAGAGGCAGGTCGTCGAGATGGCGTCGATCAATCTCCCCTATTTCAGCATCCAAAAAAAATACCAAAACAAATTGGCCGCCGTACATTCATCCAGCCTCGCTGGGCAAAGGGACATCCTGAGGAGCAGACATTGTGAGCAGTCGTATATCAGAAGGTTTGAGGTCGAGACAGGTCAAATACCAAGGTCGCAGGCTCGCCAGAGCATCGCCAGAGCATCGCTAAAACCAGCAAATGCTTCGTATAGAGCCACTGGCTCAAGCCATTTTCGAGCTGGCGCTCTATGAATCTTTAGCATGAATCACCACAAGCTTCATGTATATCGTCGCGTCTTTTGACGATTCGCGAATGATTCATTCCGGGCCTCGCCCATCAAGTGGTCATTTTTCGGGAGGGTCGAGACGATGAACAGTTTACCTGATCAATTCGGACGCCAATTGTCTTTCCATGACTGCACTTCTCTTGGGTCCCGATATGACTCCGGTGTCGAGTCGGACAAGGTCAGACGACGGTGATGCCTAGTGATCAGACGGACGCTTCCACCAGGGAAGGAGCAGACCAGGGGCCCCACAGGGCAGTTGCCCCTGGAAGGCGCGACCTTGACCGAGGCGAGGAAATGTGGATGCCGAGGATCAACTGGCTTCCATCTCCAACAAATGCCTAGGCTCTGTCCACGTCCCTCCGACAAAACACCTCATTCAGCAGGGCGCAAACTATCGAACACTCCTGAACCTCACATCGCCCCGTCCACGCACGAATTCCTAGCCTACCCACTGCATTCCCGGTTGCGGCCAAGCCACACGTTTGCTAGTCCTGTCCAACCCGTTGACTCCGACGCAGCAGCAGTCATGCCATTGGAGGTGATTTACGTGGTCCGACACGGGGTGAGTGGTGCTCCTCTGAGGGTGTGACGGAGAGGCGACCGTCTCAGACCCCTGGCCAGCACCTCTTCTGCCTTCGCTCACGGTGCTAGACGGCCGGAAAAACGAAAACTGACGAGCCTCTAGTTCCGGTCCAACTGGCTCGTCAACCCCACCACGGGGGACTACAAGGCCGCCATCCCTTCGCCCACCGGCATCTCCTCCGATCCAGCCCTCACCGCCCATGGTGTCGACCAGGCCCGCGAGCTGGGGGCACACCTGATGACAGTTGACCCGCCCATCGACGCCGTCTACTCCAGCCCCTACTACCGCTGTCTCCAGACCATTACGCCGTTTGTGGACCTCAAGGTTCAGGATCTTGAGCGGCGCCAAGCTGAGGGTGAAAGTACTCCCCTCCATGGCGAGGCCGCCAGTGTCATTCGTCCAGAGACTGGTATTGCCGAGTGGTACGGCTCGGCCCCTTTCGACCACCCGACTCCGGCGAGCGGCCAGGTCCTCAAGGGCATGTTCTCACGCTACGACGAACGGTACCGTACTGCCGTCATCCCTGCAGTCAAAGGAGAGACGGTCGACGAGCTGTATGCCCGTCTCGCCAACGCAGTCGGGGCCATCATCGACCAATGCGACGCCGAAGGCCACCGTGCCGTCATCCTATGCTCTCATGCGGCACCTATCATTGCGCTGGGACGCGTGCTGACCGGCAAGGTGCCCCCCAGCGTCGATGTCGAGGACTTTAACGCTTTCACATGCGGCCTGAGCGTCTTCCGCAGGAGACAGGCATCCCCGGACAACGGCCCCGAGTTCTGGAAGGACGGTCGGGGCGTCCGCGGCGGTTGGGATTGCGCCGTCAACAGCGACTGCAGCTTCCTGACGAAAGGAGAGGAGCGCGGCTGGTGAGTGTTCCACGTTCCTGCATTGGGTGGGCCATCCGTCGTTGCTTTTGCTCGTTGTTTTCATGAGCAAAGGACTGGACTCGGTTCCAATGCCAACGAAGCAACCCAACTAACTCTGGCACCACAGGCGCTTCTCCGGTGATGAGTCGTTCCACAAGACTGAGACGTCGTCGCAGGACGACGCAGGTATCGCTCTTGGCGTTGTCGTCGAAGGCCGCGGCAAGCAGCAGCGCTCTACCCCGGGGCCTCATCATCTCTGAGATGGCACGAAACGATTTTGGGCTTGGGCATTCTCCACCAAACTTCCCCAGCTTTGTCTCCTTTTACCCCTCCAAACTCGAGCATAGACCGCTGTCCCAGCACCTCCGCAGTATCCAGTTGTTCGTTCACATGGCAAATGTTGCGAGAAGTGATATCCGAATCTTCTAGTCTGACACAACAGCAGGTAGTGTCCCTCGCAACGTCGGGCGGCCGCCAATCCGGTCTGGCCGACGGCTCCCTTGTCAGCTGTTGAGACAGAAGCATCCCGGCCGCTGCGAGGTCCAGCCGTGTGCTTGGGCCGCGGCCTGCTCAGTGGGACCGTGACGGAGGATTCGAGTCGTTGCTTTTTCCCGGTCCGTATGCCGATGATACATGATATCAGAGGCCCGGCCCCGTCCAAGAATTGCTTCTCGCACCGGAGACCCTCTTTCGGAGATCAACTGCAGACACATGGAGGCGATGTTTTTCGGGCCAACAGAGTGCTTGCAATTGCCTGCCAGAGCTTTCCGAGTCCGTGTTCCGTGTCGTGTCGTGCGTCTCGGTCCCCTCCGCTGCAAGGCATGGCCAGATGGCGGAGTCGATCGGCTGGCACCCTTGCGATGCTACCACCTCAACGACATTGCCAAGGTTGCAGCACATGGTCTTTTCCGGCACTTTCGTGTCTTTGGTTGTTTGTTAAGCAGGGACCGGGCGGGAGGAGCGTTGCTCTCGCCGGCCGGCCAACGCGGTCCGGCTCTATCCCGACGACGTTTCAAGTATGGAGCGGCTCTGTTCACCGGTCTGGTCTTTCTGACGCTCCACCTACACGCAGCGCATCATTGCCAGTCGCACCCTGAGGCTCCGATTTCGATGTCTAACACATGCGGATCCAGGGGAGGGCGTGAGACGCGAGGCGTGCAGCTCTTCAGCTCTCGACGTGCAGTGATGGACAATGTTCCTGCCGGAACGGCCGAGGCTCGATCTTCGTTTCGCCCTGCATTCGCGTTACTAACCACGAAGGGGAGGCACGAAGGGGGAGGGGGGTGTTTGTTGCGCTGGCTCGACGTTCACTCTTGGCTCGATCATCACCGATGAGTCCGAGCTGCGCCGCTCTCCTCGAATCAAGTCACCAACACAACCAAAGTCGAGCAATGCAATGTCCGAGATTGAGAGATGGCCACAAGAAACAACACGAGAAGCGGGGTGGCCCATGCAACCACGTGTCTGAGAGTGACGAACATGATATCCGACCTCTGAGCGACGCTGGCCAGTCATGGCTGAACAATAACAACAAGAAGGCTGGGATTCTAACCGATGGACCCCAGAACCAGGCTCTGGAAGCAACGAGCGGGCGCTGATCTTGCTGGGGCTATGGTTGTTGTGGCCTTGGTGAGCGAAGAAAAAGCAATACGTGGTTGCCACCACCTAGCACATGTAAGCAAGTGAGGTGGCCAGGCCAGGCGTCAACGCGACTCAGGCAAGACTCGCCATCGGGGCTCTGAACCTCTTGCGCGCGGCTCATGGACCGATCTGCCCGTTGGACGTTGACCGATGAAAGACACGGCGATCTCTGCTGGATCGCTCAAAGACGAATCGACTACCCGGAACGGCGCCGGGGTACCGCGAGAGATTCTGGCAGTTGGCGAATAAGCGCCGCGCAAGGCGTCTTTGACGTGACCGTTGGCGCAGCCAGGCAGGCTCGATACCAAAAGCGTCGATGAAGAGGGCAGTGGCGGGGTTGTGGTGGTGGTGTCGTCCTGCAGTCGAAAGCCACTGGGGGGTGGTCGAACTGTCGAGGCATGACATCTGAAGACCGCCACTTTGGCAGAATCCTGGACCACACCCCTCTCCCCTCTGCGCCCTCCCGCACGAAGAATCGACGTCGGACAAAGAGGGGGGGCTCGATACGACGAAAGCGTCGCACCAGCTCTGGACAAAACGTCGTCTCCGAAAGACCGGACCTTGGGGCGGATGACGGGAGAGAGACATGGCAGCGGCAGAAGAAACGTGGGTTCGAACCGGATGGAGAGCAGCGAAGAAGCAGCGGTCCAATGGCGGGAGTTGACGGCCCCTCCTGAGCCCTCGCTACTGCTGTGCCTCTTGAGTCTGCTCTGCTCCAGCCGTTGCGCACGCGGACTAGGCGCAAAGGAGGCGGGCGTGGTTGCGCTCACCAGGAGAAGAACGGCCGACGGTGGCTTGGTCTTGGAGGGGGAGAGGGGCGATTGCGGGAGAATGAGACATGCTGACTCGAACCGAACGGCCGCTTTCTTTTGGCACATGGCGCGCTGGGCGAGGCGAGGCGAGGGGCTTTGAAGCCCGACAACACAACATGCTCGAGCTCAGGTTGCCAGGAGCTTTGCCCGCCAACAAGCAGACAAGGAACACGACATGACATGACCGAGGTTGCGCCAGATCTCCATTCGAAATAGGATTGAGCGGGCTTGGCGATGCCCCGCATGGGAAGGTCGACGCCATGGATGATGGGCGGGCTGGCTTGTCTGTTAGCCCGTTGATGGACAAGGACCGACGGCCGCGGAACACCAACTGGCGAGCCGGGATGCGCGCTGACAGGGCCCTGTCGTCCCACACCTCACACACCATCAGGGCCTAAAAGGCCGGGGTCCAATCCGCGGTCCAGCGTCGGATATCTGACGGCGGCAGCGCGCGGCTCTTGCACAGCGATGTTGACCACGGACGACCACGGACGACGACAGCGGACAGACCGACCTCTGCCGCGCCTCAGGGGAGACAACTCGACACCATATCTTTTGTCGTCCCCTAACCAACACACAAGCCCAGCCAGGGGAACGGAAGGGGGGGCCGGTTGGGGGAAGTGGAGGGGGGCCCAGCCAAACAGCACACACCGGCGACAGCGGTGGAGGCAGGCAAAGGGCAAACAATGGACAGCAACCAGCCAGGGGGGGGCACGCACCGCACACCACTCAGCACTCACGCATCGGGCGACGAGGAAATGACGCCAATGATAGAGCGTCCCAGCGATCTGGTTCGACCTGGTCACTCACACTCCTCCCTGATGCCAGACCAGGCCATGGCGAGCGCCTCGGAGCAATGCACTGCCCGCGCCGACCAATGACCTCGACGCGTTGGTTGACCATGAGGAGCCCCGAGGAAGAGCACAATGCCAGCGACGTCCACGCCCCCCCTGGGAAGTAGGCTGGGCTGGACTGGGGTGGGTGGAGAGGTTGTGGTCGTGGTGGTTTGTCGCCCCTCTTCCTCGTCGTCGTTCCCCCCCCCGTCCGGCTGCCCGTCCCTCCTTCTGCATCTCTTCTTCTCTTGGTCGTCTTTTCTCTGCAACACGAGCCAACCCTGAGCCCAGCCCTCGCTTCTCTATTCATCACAACTCGCACACACACCGCACGCCCCCCTCTCTCATCAACCACACACCCTGGCTTGCCTGCCACCACTCACATCCTCCGTCACACTCACACATCCCCTGTTCTTCTTTGACTCCTGCTCTGCCCTACCTGCGGTGCACCACCATCACCACCGGGTCCTCCGCCCATTATCCACACGCCCTATTTTGTCCGTTGGCCGAGTCCCGTCTTCTTCAACCAGGCCCTGGCACTTGCTTGCCCGATGCTTGCCTGCCTGCTGCTGCAACTCCTTGCCCGTCGGCTACTGCTGAGCAGCTGCTGCTGCTTCTCCTGAACCCCGACGGTGACCAGTGACGACGAGTGAGCGGTCTTGCCAGTGTGGGCCAGCTCATCGTCTTCCTCTTCGGCGTCGTCGTCCTCGCCGCCTCCTCCGCCGCCGCCGTCCGTGTCCTCCTCTGGATCTGTTCTTCTTCGCAGCCGTTGCCCCTCCGCATCTACACATGACACTAGCGTCCTGTCCTGGTCCGTCCTGAAGAGGAAGAAGAAACGCCCCCCCCCCCCCNCCCCCCCTCCACTCGGCGGCCGACGAGAGCAAAAGGTCTCGGCTGCTTACGACTAGTACCTGAGCTTAACCACGGCCTGGTCTCTCAATTGTCTCGCTCGCCCGCTATATTCCCGCCTCTCCCTTGGAAGACACATGGACCAGCGCCAAGCGGGCGTTGCGGCACGCCTTCACCCCACGAATAGCACTGGTGTGCAGTCAGTCACCTGGCTGCTGCTGCTTCCTGCTTCCTACTCCTCCTCCTCCTCCTGCTTGACTGACCCAACGACCCGGCTCTTCAAGGCCTGTCTGCTGCAGCCGTGTCATTCACGCCCACTGCAGTGCCCCCATTAGCCGCGAGCCCGGTCATTCCTCCCCCTTGCCTTGCACGAGGCCTTCCCTCGAGTGCCACGCCTTGCTCGTTCTGGAAGGACAAGCGCGTCCTCAAAAAGAAGCATCAAAGAGACTACACTCTAGGGCTGGCGGGGGCTTGCATTGTACCGGCCCGCGAAGCACGTCCCTCCCCTCACAACAGGTACGAATAAGTACTCGTGTGCGATGAGAGCCCGGCCAAGCCCAGGCTGGGGAGGCGTTGCAAGCAGCATGTCAGTTTGGGCGACGTGCAGCAAGGCAGATCTCCTTTCGGCGCCTGCATCTGGGAGCAAGCACCAAACACCCTGCCTAGCTGTTGGAAAAGCAAAGCCGCCTCAGCGCTGCTGTCTCCGCCGCTGCCCGGTCTCTCTGCAAAGGGAAGGGACCAGAACAGACGATGGTGGGAGGGGCTCGGAGAAGAGTCCACCCCCCGGTTGCCATGATGATGATGATGATGCCGTCTCGTCTCGTTCTGCGGCAAACCTACACTGC
>JACAFV010000051.1:130701-169124 GCA_014635975.1 Plectosphaerella sp. P0831 | reverse complement strand
ACCCGTCCACCCCCAGTCCCCGTCCCCATCCTCACCCCCCCTGGTCAATCTTTCCCGAGCGAGCACGCAGACAGACCGGACCCTGGAAGCCCAGGCCAGTACCCAGCCTGGCCCACCTCCTCCCCACACCCTCTCTACCTGGTCGTGGTGGGCGCTGCTGGTGTCACTCTTGTTTCCCGGAGCAGATCTAAAAGGATATCACCCACCAGCCGGACCAGGGGGGGTGGGCGCACTGGCTCTCCTGCCTGCCTGACTGACTGACTGTCTACTTGCCTGCCTCTGCTTCTACATCTGCCTCCCTGTCCCCGTCCCGTCGCCTGGTTGACTCTCGGGAGCCTTTTTTTGATAATAAGGGTCTGACCCCATTGTCTCTGCTGCCGACCCTGTCCCCCGTCTCGACCCTTCTTCCCGCTCGCACGCCTGCCGGCTCCCGTCTCCATCCCCTTTCCACTAGAGGAAGCATCGTGTACCGTACCCTCGCCACCGCAGGCTCTTCGATACATATCGCCGCCCTCGACATCAACGTCCTGCCACTTCTCGAGCAGCAGCAGCCGCTATGCACATGGACTCGCCTCACGACCAGCAGCTCCCGTTGAGGCTTCTGCCGCCGTCCTACATGCAACAACTGCCGCCACTCAGCCCCCTCGGCATGTCGGAGCTGCCCGTTAGATACGAAGATCAGTCTGAGAGACCCAGACAGCAGCCCTCGAGGGACGTCGACGTCGCCAGTACTCTTGCCGCCATGTCGAGACGGCACGACGGCAGTAACTCGACGAGGCCGCCACGGCCTGCCTCGCCGGCTTGGAGCCACAGCTCCCAGGAATCCGATGGTACGTTCGCCCAGGCCGAGTCATGCTGCACCCCCGTCTCATGCCGCCAAGGGACCAACGACTCGGTCAAGTCGGAGAGCTTCACGTACACCGAGAACTCGTCTACCTGGCCCTCGCCGCTGGCCATGTGCTCAGAGTCCAGTCCTGTCCATGGCTCCTTCTCGAGCGAGTGCAGTGACAAGTCGTTGCCACGGCTTCCCGAGCTCGACCACATCAGCCTCGAGTCTCTGGCCTCGCATTATGCCAGCTCTTCGACCGACCGATCGAGGCCCCATCCCGTTGGGTACGCCCTCCAAGCCACACCTCGGAGCCACCACGAGGGCAACCAGCCGCTGCCGCCCATGATGCAGCAGCAGCTACCTCAACACCCCCAGCACCAGCACCAGCAGCACCATCACCACCACTACTCCTCTTCCGCCTCGTCAGCCATCCCGGGCTACCACCACCTCGACTACGCCTCCATGAAGCCCAAGCGCAAGTCCCCCGTCCGCGGGACACGGTGTAACGTCAAGTACACCATTGAGCAAAAGGATTTTGTCGACTACTGGCGCATTGACCGGCACGGCCGCGAGACGCCCTGGGACGACGTCGTGCGCGAGTACAACATCCAGTTCAAGGGCCCGCAGCGCGGCAGCGGCGGTCTGCAGAGCGCCTGGTACCGCGAGAACAAGAAGATCCCCATCCTCGACGACGACGGTATGCTCAAGTTTGATGAGAATGACGAGCTGTGTACCACGGAGGTCCCGGTTCGCGCGGCAAAGGGGCGGCTGCAGTCCATCAAGGCCATCGGGCTGTTGTCGACGCACCCGGAGCGTGCTATTGAGTATGAATGGGTGACGAGGGAGCACAAGCGGCAGATTTGGAAGACGGGTGAGTTTGGGTGTCTCTGAACGATTATGAGGGCGTTGGCTAATGTTGTGACTAGGACATGCACGCAAGATTCAGCTTGATGCTGCGGCGAGAAGACAGAGACAGCGTGCGGACGCTGAGGCGCATCACTCGAGGAGCCATATTGGCATGCTCAACGGGGCGGACCTGATGCCTTTTCATGGACCGCACCCGTTGTTGAGGCCTGGTATGGGCATGGGCATGGGCATGGGCTCCATGTGTGCCTGATCCGTTGCTCTGCTGGTATACACGACCTGATGCATTATTACGATATGGGCTCCCGCCCGGTTTTATTTTCCTAGTCATCTACAGATATCCATACCTGACGGCCATGGGGCGTAATTGGCGGCGCTTGTACGACCACCGGGGTTGTTTTTGGTAATATTGGGAAGGGGGGTTCTTGGTTGGGATGGGTATATCATCTAGGTATTTGGGAATGGGCGCATGGATGGAGGCTGGGGGCATGGATATGTCGGCGTAGGGAACACGGGGTTAGGTAGCGATAGTTGATGAAAGGGTTTGAATTCAGATATTATTATCATCTATGGCTGCTTTACTGGCTGATGGGTGATGGAGACGGTAGGAAGTGGTGGTGAGGGGGCGAGGTGGCGAAGATTTGTAGGCCCAATTTGAACAACCTGACGAGTCTGTCCATCACAAGTCACTTTGCATCGCCAGGCACAGACTGAGCTGGCTGATTTCGATGCCTCCAAACTGCGACGTGAGTGGCCGCTTCGTTTTGGTATCGACACTGGCAAGTGTGGTGTTGAGGCCGGCGACGACTGCATGTCTTGCATCTAAAAGATAGACTGCATCTGTCGGGCTGGTGTCTGCTTCTGTCGGGCTGGGGTCTGCCTCTGTCGGGCGCGGCGACTGTCAACCTCATCAGTGTTCTGACCATCTGTGGTGCTCTAAATCTGGCATTCTGCGAGAACGAGGCCAACATAGGGAGCCTGCAAAACATGCAGGAATGGCAGCCCTGGGGGCCGATGAACGTAGGTAAGGGATGTGATGCTCTGCAGCAGGTACAGGATGCAGACTGCGAGCTGCTACCGGTCGGTCGATCAGAACACAGAGCAAGTCGACCAAGAGGGCTATTTGGTCGACAGGGCAGGTCCATCATCGACCAACGTGGAAAGCCAACCAACCCTTTAGAAAGGGTGCATCACGCCTCGCAGCATGTTTGCCATCGGCTATGTTCCTGCAAGGCCAACATCGCGCCCCGCGACGCGGACATGCGAGGGAATCACTAACAACGTTACACAACTTGAATCCAGTCAGGGGGTGATGCGACGTCTTCACCAACCCAGGGACAACCCGTGTCCCGAAACGGGATGCCGGACCTGTCGTAGTCGGCGGTGTCCTTCAAGCGATCCAGTGACATGGTGAGACCTCCCTCCACGTGGGCAACAGCGTCGGAGAACCCCTCATTTCCGAGTCTTCTAGACAGTGGCGTTGTTTGCTCCCGCTTCGAGATGTCAAAGGAGACCTCGGGCGAGGAATAGGGTCACTATTTCCAGACTGGCCCATGTCGAGAGGATCTGTGTAACCACACTGCAGAATGCCAGTCCTCGTTCTGATATGTCACGCCTTCCCCCCTCGGGCTAACCGATCCGGTGGCGACCGTCATGCTGAGGATCGGGCTGGGGAGATGGATCTGTCCGAGTCGGGGTTGGAGATAGGGAGTTGGGGTCAAAGGACGGGGGAAGGGGGTGGAAGGGAGACAAAGGAGGGTGGTTGGATAGATACGCAATGGGCGTCTGCTGGACTGTGCTTCTCAGGGAGAGGGGGCCATTGACGACCGTTACAGTCTTGATGCAACGACAGGGAGATATTCTGTGAGGAATGAATTTCGCAGGAGGAGGGGGGCTGGGGTGTTTCTGTCTTGCGATGATGTCTCGGGCAGGGGGCTCATTGAGCTCGGTACCATCATGGGAGTGGTCGAGGCCGGGAGAGAAATCGCGCTGACAAAACGTGACTTCCGTCTTGGCTCTGGCGATTCATGAGGAGTTCGATGTATTCACCATGAACACCTGGGCTCCTGCCAAACTGTTGGTTGGAAGCCACGCCGAGGGGGGCTGCCAGTATCTGTTCCTTGATCTTCATCTTCACAATACGTTGACTGAAATGAACGTGAGCTCGCGCCATGAAAGTCCAACGAAGCCTTTTCGGAGGATCTAGTCGTACCCAGATCACTCTTGTTAGACCGCCGATCTGAATCTGCCTCAGTCTTTGCAAAGCCGCCAGCCTCCATCCTCAGCCCCACCCATACAACTCAGCTGCACCTTGATCTTCCGCCCAGCTTCGTCCATTTGGGCAACCGTCTTCAAATCCTTGTTCTCTCGTCGAACTTGGTCGTCAAGGCCGTGCAACAAGAGGGCCAAGGGCGAAGACTTCCATGCCAATGGCCTGGGTTTCCCGCGGCTAGACCTCGTCCTCCGCGGGCCGGCCAACACCAGTGTGGAGAAAATCGTCTGCAAGACAAGCAGAGCAGCAGGGTATGCGATCCATGCCCAGTTCATGTAGATGCATGTCTGCATGCTGATTGCTACCCCGTTCGCGTGCTTCAGGTCCTCGCTCTTGTGTGCGCTATTTCGGATGGCGGCGGTCAGCTTGTTGGTCAGGCCTTGGACCACGCCCTCCACCGTGGTGAAGTTTCCCCGCCAGTGAGCCCACATGATTCTGAGCCAGGGAGGCCCCTCGACCACTTCTTCCATCTTCATGGTGAGGTTCTGGCTGACCAACTGACCAAGTATTTGCCCGATTCCCCCAGCGGAGGTCATGTCAAAGGCCCAGACACACTCCTGCGGGAAATACCTCCAATCTGGCTCGTAGTTATCACCAAGTCGATAAAGTGACTGTGTCGGGCTATAGATATTGTGCGATTTGGCGTCGACAAGAACTGATTCCGGCATCCATTCGATCGAAGGATCGTAGCGTCGCTGTTCGCCATCTACAAAGGTAGAGTTGGTAACAAGGGTGTACGCAGTCTGTTGCCAGTTATTCGCGCCATAAAACTCAGCCAATCGGAGCTCCTGGGGAGCAGTATCGCCATGCTTTTCCCAGTATCTTCCATTCGTCACGCCGGCACGATATGTTTGCACGCATGGAATCAGTCTGCACCGAACTGCCAGCGGCTCATATGTGTCTGGACGATCGCAGTCGTTGCAGGACGCCGCCGCCGCCATTAACACTTCGAACCCAAACATTGATGGGTTGGTTGTCACTAGATAAGGCATCCCTTGTGCTCCTGGCTGACAGGGCTATACCAGGTCCGGGGCTAGAAACCGTCTCGAGCCCGGATGGTAGCTTATAGAGGGGTGTTCCATCCGAATCGTTCAATGAAGCAACCTGGTCGGTGATGTTATGGCATGAGTGGCACATGGCGAGGGAAGAAAAGAATCCCGCTGGATCCTCATCATTGCCGAAGGTGCAGTTACCGGTCGTGCATGTTGTGTCGATCAATGATTCCGTCTCAGCGGGCTCGATGAGCCCTGTGTACAGAGCGGACAGGTAACCGGGTCCAGCGATCCACCGATGGGTCCGCCACCATAACGACCTATGATGCCGACGGTGTAGTTATTCGCTCATGCCGTCTGGGCTGTGCCGTGAAGTGCCGGCTGCGGACACGATCTGTGCTCGATCATGGCCTGGGAGAAAGGATCGATTGCCAGCGCTGCGATGGTTATCAGGGCACCAATAATAGCCACATGGCTGTGAAAAATTCTGGTGAGTGTCTGGATTCATTGGCTAAAGATGAAGACGTACGAATGTTCGTGTCGGTACACTTGTTTGATGATAAGTTTCAGGGATCCCCAAGGCCCCCGGCTGGCCTCGTCAAAAACAGCCATGTCGCCCAGAGATCGGGGACGGCTGAACCATTCCCACTTGAGTTGCCCGAGACCTAGGGAGATGACTTGTCGTTAGTGGAGGGTATACTTCAACATGGAAAGAGTGCTTGGGGAAAAGCTACCTTCAGCCACTGGCATGATCAACGAGGCTTTGTAAACAGCCGTGAAAACGGCCACGAGGGTATTGACAGAGATGAGTTCTGGCCAGTTCGGGAGGGGTTGGCCTTGGTGAAGTGAAAGGATGAGGATAATAGCCAGGAGGCACCCAACGGCAAGCATGCAGCTCAGTGTTTCCAGGTACCAGCTCTTCCAGACTGAGTCTTCATTCCGATGACGGGGTTCCGTAGAGTTCGAGTCCTCGCTCTCTCTCTCTCTTTCGAGACTTCACGTAATGGCTGCGATTCGTCGAGAGGGGCTGTGGCAGCTCCTACGGCTGTGAGTTCGATGCTTGTATCGGCCTCGCCAGGGGACCCTGAGCTGGCAAAATTCGCGGTGAAATTCGCGGTGGTGTCTGAGAGAGAATCGCTGTCCTCGCGTAGTTGACAGGCATGTGACATTCGCAAGGAGGCAGTGTCAAGATCTTCGGCTGTGGGGGGCCGGTCCACAGGACTCTGTCGATCGCCATTCCGAGATGAAGACATTGAGGACGGTATGAGAGTATAATGACCGACAGTAAATCTTGAAGGGATGATAAAGATGAGGGGGCGATACTCAACATGCCATTCAAACTTTCGGAGGAGAGGAAGTTACGGTAGAGGCTCAATCACCGGAGGGAGCTCGTACATATATACCTCCCGGGGGTGGTGGCACACCTGACAGATGTGGCGGGCTTAGCTGTGTAACCTCACAGGGCAGATTCGGCCTCATGGCCGCCAGGAGTACCACGCGTTGTCGCAACACGGGCTGTGTTGCTCCCCGTTCGTCCAATACTCTTGGTGGGAGGGTTGGAGCCAATAAATACAAGCACCGCAAGTCGTTACACAGCATGTAAGCGCTGTCCTCCCTTCCCAATCATAGCGTCGCGTTGTGAACCATGGGGGTTGGGGTAAATGACGAGCCCCTGTCGAAGAAGGCGCGGGCCGGCGAAAAGGCGGTTGTAAAGTAGCATTTGAGTCTAGGAGGGTCGTTGCAAGGACAGGTGGGCGTGCTGGAGTCGGCGTCGGTGAGGCAAGCAGTGTGCCGCCGCGGTGAGCTCGACGACCCGATGGCCGTGGCAAGTGGTGGCATGTCGGGCGCGACGACGAGCGATGTGTCTTTGTCGGCGGGTCCATCTTCGTCGCTGGTGTTGATCTTCTCGATGCTCTGGGTGTCTTCGACCGGGGCAGCTATATCCTCCTCAATGTCCGTGCCGTCTTCGTGGTCCGAGACGACAATGGTGCGGTCATCGAGGAGTGTGCCAACACGGGTCTGGCGGCCTGTGGACCGAAGCGAAGCATACAGGGGAATTCCCCCAACTTGGCCGGGACGCCGCCGATGATCGCCAGCGCAGCAGGCAGAAACAAGAGGCAAAGCAACAAAAGAGGCTGGCAAAACAGCTCCATCTTGGAAGCATGGGTCTGGGAGCCTCGACGGGCGAGGATCGTTGATGGATCGTTGAGCAGATGCGAAATCGATTCTAGGTAGTAAAAGTCAGCGATAGGCTTTGCTTGTATGGCTCTGAAACGTAATGTACCTTGTGGAATGAATGTTGTGCTGAACGGCAAGGTTGCGATCGGGTCGAGTGTTGTAGACTTCCAGGCTAGCCTTGCCGCTCGATTGGAAGGAGGCTTCAAGCCTTCGAGGCAACTTGAGTGCCCATCCATTGCGCTCTTCCGGGTAGTGCGGTAACTGCCCTGTGGAGCCCTTGCTCTCCTTCCTTCCCATCGTCCACGTGTGGTGCCTTCCAGTTCGATCACAAGGCATCCTGCTGTCAGAGAGAGCATGTCAATCAACAGGACTTCGCTGTAAGTCGGGCCACAGAATTCCACGAGTTGCAAGGGAAACACACTGTCCAGAATGTCATATATGTATCATCGTATGTTCATCACTCAACCTCTTCCCCTAGAAAAGCTCCTTTCCTCGCCCGTCCTTACGCGCAATAGGCTCCATGCCGAAAATATCCTCCGGCTGCTGCGATGCATCACCCCCGGCATCATCTTCGCCAAAGAGAAAAGCGTTACGCTCCCTGCTCAGACCAGTAGCGCCCGAGTTACGCTTCGTCCGCGTCTTCCCGGGTGACGAGGGGTTAGCGGCCGAGGAGGTTGCCCTGGGTGTAGGCGGGGGTGCAGTCTCGTCGGGCTCGAGCATCCAAGAGAAGGAGGACTGGGCGAGTGTTGAGCGCGTCGGGATCGGGGCGGGGCGTTTCTCGACTGGAGGCGGCGGGGCGGGGGAAGTGTCAGTGTCTTTTGATGATTCGGCGATGGGTGCGAGGGGCGGTGAAGCTGGTGTTGTCTTGACAGCTGGGACGTCCTGGTCCTTGGCAGGCTCCGTGGCTTCTTCAACCTTGGCTTGCTCAGGCTGGTCCGGCTGCTCGAGCGGCTCGGCGTCGACAGTGATGCTCGAATCTTCCAGGTGGACTTTGACAAACTGCACCCTTGCGGCAACCATCTCAACAAGCTCGAGCGTCTTAGCCCGATCACCGAGGTCCGCGCCCGCGATCGCCTTTAAGCTGACGATACTTTCGTCCAGCATGCCGGCCAACAGCCTATTACGGCGCTCGAGGGCATCAAATGCTCGCGAGGAGGCGGAGCCGTCGACCAGGGCTTGACGCGCCTCGCTGAAGCCTTGGACGTTCTTCCTAATCTCGCCCACGGCGTCACGTACAGCGCGGTTGATGCCTAGTTTCTCGCCACGCTCTAGGACATTGCGCGCCGCGCCTTGGAAGATGGCTTCCATGCCGCCCTGTTGCTTGATGAACTTGCTTGGTGAGGAGAGCGGGGAGCGAGCGATGAGCGGGCGCGGAGGGGGCGTGGGTTTTTCGGGTTCTTCGGGGGTCTTTTGGGGTTGCTGTTCATGGGGCAAGGCTTGAGATGAGGACTCGGCCGGGGGCTTGCCGGTGTATTTCTCGATAAGAGCAGATCCTGCCGTGGTGCCAGTGTTGGCTTTTAGGTAGACAGCGTCGTCGACAAAGGTGTGAGGGCCGTGATCTTTTGACGGTGCGGGATACTTGAGGAGGAGTTGCAGGCAATGGGAGTAATCCGACTCGAGCACTGGAACAGGTCAGCATAGGAAAAGAGCCTCTGGGGGAAGACTTACAGCTCCAGCGTATCCTGATCAGCATGGCAACGCAGATGTAGTCCACCAGCTCCAGGTCCGGATCGACAGCAAACATCTTGTCCCAAAGAGCAAGCGTATCCTCGAATGGGAACTCTCTCCCAAATAGCAGACGCACCCACCGACTACGATCGTTAGCAACAACCCACGCAACCAGACAGAAGACTTACATGAGGAAAATTTGCGGCAACACCTCAACATCTGTCAAATGCTGCGCCAGCTCCGGATCAACCCTGGCAAGACACGTCTCATGAATGAACTTGCTCTTCTCCACAATCGCCGACGACTCAACCTGTCCACCGACAGCATAGAACCCATGCGCGCTCCTCATGACCCGCGAGAAGAGGGCAAACGCGTCGTGGACCATGTACGCCACGTCCATCATCTCATCCATCAGCTCATCCTCGCCACCCGGCTCCACTGTCTCGCGGTATAGGACGTCAAGGATCGGCGCGAGGAGCTCGTGCATGCCCTGTCGGTAGCCCGTCTCGGGGTGCAGCTTGCAGTAGACGAAGAGCGCATCGACGAGAAGGGCTTGGAAGCTCTCATCCTGGTAGTGGCCGCACTCGGGGAGGCGTTCAACGTCTTGCTGAATCTCGCTGCGGAGGAGTAGGTCGTCGCGATACATTTTCCAGGGTGATTGGGGGTCGTCGTCGAGAGGGTCGGCCGTGATCTGGTTGAGCTCCTCTGGGTGCGTAAAGTACTTCAGATACCTCTCGCGCAGCTCATCATACTCCTTCCGAAACGCCCGCGAGCGGTCCACCCACACAGCTGTGTCTGTACTCTCAAAAAGCAGCAGAATCTGTCTCATCAATCAGCTGCATTCATTCCCGCACCCAGCATGAGCACTTACCTTCCAGCACATGGTCCTACTCCCCTTGACACAGACACTGTCACCCCCATCCTCACCAACAGCTCTCCGCAATTGCTCCAGGCCGCCCTCTGCGCGACTAATCGTCTCTTTCCATTTCGTGCTACTCAAGTCAGTCTCGGCCTCGGCACGGACCGGGGTCCGTCTCACCGAGCGTCACCGCAGTCACTCATGATGCGTTGCGCGCCGTTGAGAGACAATTGGGAGTGGCGGCGCTTTTCGAATCGACCATGCGGTGAGAAAGCGGTCGTAGAGGCCCGCGATTGAGCGCTAGGAGGGGGATGGGGGATGGAGGTGGCTGGGCGAAGAGGACGACGTCGGAGCTATGACAGGACATGACACAATCCGCGTCTTTGGATGGAGGTGAGCGTCCGGCGGACGGCGTCTTGCCAGTGGGGAGGCGCCACTTGATGACAGCTGAGATCAGCAAGTGGGGGTCGGGTTGGTAGCTGGTCCAAGGTCGGTGAGTGCGGGGGCATTTCGGTCTGGCCCCTTTTCTCGGTGTATCGACGAGCACGCTGTCTGTGTCTTTCTCTGTCGGTGTCGGTCTGTGTCGGTCTTTGTAAATATAGGACAAGTCACAATATTCAGTCCAATAGTCATCTTCACATTGAGTAAATCCCCTCTCATAGCCAGCTCGTCCTCTGCAAGAGTCCCCAAATCCCTCTCCCTAATGGTAGTTCAGTTCCGGATTCGCCCGCGCATTGCACCGACACCGACACTCAGGAACCGGACACTCCACATGCCTTGCAAACCATTGCCTCGCATGATCCAGATGCAGCACATGCTCGCACTTTAGACAAAATGTCGGGAACCGCGCCGCCTTGCGTGTGTCCATGTCCTCCGCCGCCTCAGGCCGGTCTGACCGCGGAATACCCACGACTTCGAGACAGACGATGCAGCGCGGCAGATGGCGTCCGCAGTTGGGACAGCTTATACCCGCGTTGGCACTCGCTGCCATGAGCGGGTTCCGTCTGTCGGTGCCGCCTGGCGTCATGGTGCCGCTACCACCGTTGCCTGCCGCCGGCAGCGTCGTCTCGGCGTCGCAATACACACACCGGAGAGCAATCTGCCGCGACGGTGGCTTGATGGTCGGCTTGCCCTGTTCCTCGCGCTTGCTCTTCTTGGTGCTCTCAACCTCGAATTTGGTGCGGAGGAAGAATGCCTTGTGTCGCTGCAGATACGCCCTGTACGCGTTGCGCCACGCCAGGCACCGAAAGTCGTCAATGTACCGCGGCGCGCAGATGGACAAGACGAGCGTTGCCGTCTGGAAGTCGTTGAACTTGCCAACGTACGCTGCGAAAATGTCCACTAGCTTGTCCGTGATGCCCGTCAGCACGATGCCCTCAATGTCGCCCGACTCGACCGCCGTGGCCACCTGCTCCTCGAGCCATTTCGAGAGCCGCTCGTCGTCAAAGTTGCGCACGGCCACGTAGGCCCGGTCCGAGAGGGGGAGCGACTTTTGGTTGGCAATAGCCGTCCAGTCACCAGTCGCAATCAGCGACGAGATGGCCCGTAGGTACGGATCCGTCTTGGATGCCGCTGCGTCGTCAAAGTCGAGCGACTCCTTGGTCAACCGCTTGCCGCGCCCGATGAGTTGTAGTGCCAGCGAGAGGAACAAAAGCTCGGGGTGGTCGGCGCTGGCCTTCTTAAGAATCTGCACCGCCGTCTCCATGTCGCCTCGGAAGAGCGCCCGCGCCGTGGCCATGGTGTGTCTTGATGAGGGGTATTCGCCGCTATGCGTCGACGCCTCGTCTGGCTCGTGCCGTGTTGACTCGCCCCAGGTGCATATGTCGAGGCACAGCTGTCGGTGGAAGGGTCGTTTCGTAGGGACGCCCTGGTACTTGGGAAGCCGCCTCTTCTTACAGATGCTTCCGATGCACCGTTCCCACACGATGGGTTCGGGGTTTGTGACGCCTTCGGGGAGTCTCGATGAGGGTTTTTGGCCTGGAATGTTAGACACTGGAGGGACACGGAGCAGGACAAACTTACCCAAGTCGTTCTCCCAAATCGCAGCGACGCCCATGTAGGTTAGGTCGAGGGGGTGGCTCTTCATGGAGCTGTCGGCAGCGGCATCTTCGGAGTCTGGACAGGGTTAGCAACGCCATTGAAGCCGAAGAGCGTGAACATACCCGCAATCCAGTCCCAGATGTACTTCAGCCATAGGTCGTCGGACACGACGGACCTGTTGACGGACGGCTCAAACAGGTACTTCTCCTTCGCGCGGAGCAGCATCGCATTGTCCACGTCTGACTGAACATCCTGCGGCAGGTCCTTGGCCTGGGGCAAGATGGACAGCAGACTCTCGTGAAGCTCGCGACAAGACACGGGGCCAGACTCGGAGAGCGACGTCTTGGCCAGCGCCGCTGCGATGCCTCCACGGCCAGAGGCGCCGCCCCTGATTAGCATCTCGCGAAGAGCCCTCAGCTTCTCACCAATTCTCTTCCCCCGAACGGCGCCAGCAGGCACATGTGGATTCATCGGCCGACTCGTGTGCACATCGGCAGCCGAGGGGTGGCCGTGGAGAGTCTCTTCTACAACAGTCTGCACATCGGCCTTTTGTTCGCCAAAGAGGGGCACTCCGTTGAGGGCCTGTTCCACGAGTAGTGGGCCGTAGATGCCGGAGGCCTGCGATGGCTCAAAGTCCATGAGACCATGATAGGATGATCCCTCTGCTGAGTGTTAGTACTGTATCTGATCTCCATGTCATGGTGCCTATGCTCACCATCGAGCCCACGGTAGGGCGCCTGCCAAGACGACAGCTTGTACAGGTGGTCGGACGTGTACGAAGGCTGCTCCAGAATCTCAAATGCGCCGTTCGCGCGGAGCACCAACAGCCGTGGCTGGAGGCTTGGGGTGCCCATGGTGATCCAATCAAAGGACACGATCCGCTCATTGCGGCGACCAGGATCATCAAAGTGCACGTCCATCTCATGTGATGTCTGCAGCTGGACCAGCTCAGGGCTGCCGGCCAGCTGTAGCTCTGGCGAGGTGATCTCCTTCGTCGTCTGCATGACCTTAAGCTGCCCAGTTCTAGTGAGCACACCCAGCTGGCCGCGACGGTCCCTGCAGTAGCGTAGCGAGCGGACCATGGAGTGCTTGCTGTCGCTGAGCGAGGGTTCGTCCATCTCAACGGCGTCGTACATGCACAGGGCGCCGCCCCAGCTGATGTCCTCTTCATCGACAGCGGCCAGGTAGGCGGAGGAGGCAACAGCGCGGCCGGTGGCGCGGCGGTCCCAGACGAAGACGCCGGGCTGGTCGAGAGCGGACGAGGCAAAGTAGTTTTGGTCGAGAAAGTCGATCGACAGGTTGTTGTTGCACTTTGTCGAGTACTGTAGGCGCACCGAGTTGGCATGATCGCGCAGATCGTGCGACCGCAGGCCTAGGCCCTTGACGCCGATGATGAGGGTCTGCGGGCTGTCGTCGAAGAACTTGATGCTCGAGATGGAAGCGCTTGACTCCAGGCGGTGGGTGGGATCGGTGAACTCGGCGACATCCTTGCCGAAGCCCTTGGTTGACTTGTCGACGGCAGCCAGGCGGTTGACGTCCCAGATGTGCAGACTCTGGTCAAGGCGTACCCTGTCGAGACCGACGCCCAAAAGGCCCTGGCTGTTAAAGGCCACTGCCTGACAGGTGCGCGTCATCTTGAGTCCCAGCTCGATGTAGTCATTTGAGTTGTCGTCCATCCGCAGCAGGTTGACGCCGCCATTCTGGCCTCCAACGGCCACCAGCCCGGGCACCGACGGCGACCAGTCGTATGTCGTGAGGGCAGGGAAGTCATCGTGCTTGGAGATGAGGCGATGATCGAAGCGGCCGGCCTGGGCGAGACCTGTGGGCTCGTACAGTTGGACGATGCGGCGCTGCAGGTTGAGGTGGATGAAGCGATCATGACCGGGTATGGGCGACCATTTGATGAGGCCGGGTTCGGGGCGGTCCATGGTCGACGACACCCGGCCAGGAGGCGATGGAGGTCAGAATGTATATCTGTATCGATAGTTGGTGGTTCCTGTATGACGCTCGCACGAAATGGCAGAAAAGGCGGTTTGAGGGTGACACGGAGGGAGGTTACAGAGGTTATGACCAAGACCAGGCGGGTAGGTCAGGTCGCAGCTTCCTTCTCAAGTGAAGAGAGCATCGAGAGCTTGACGCGCCCATGGCGCTGATTGGGCTGCCAAAGGCGCTAGTCCTCAAACAGACATTCGATGCCGATACATCACCATGAAGCTCCGATGGTGCTTGGAAGAGTAGTACAAGCATATTTAGATGTATCATGGAAACTAGAAAAAAGAAAAGCTGTGATTTAAGATCTTTATGTAAGGAAATTACAATAATAAAGCTTGGATAAGTGCAGACGTTGTGATGTTGAGGCTGTCGTCACAGGTTTGGAGCGCCCGACACAAACCACGCTAACCTCCAAAGGACAAGCGCCGATAGCGATAAGACCACTCAAGTCGCGGGGTTGACCTCTCTGGCTTGGCCAGTGCAATACAATCCCTGAAAGATCCACCAAAATTTTGTCCGGTAGTCAAACCAAACCTTCACCATCAAGCCGTACACATCTGACCCGACCCAACCCGACGCCCTTCCACGTTCCCTCCAGATCCCACCGACAGTCTCTTCCTAAACCAAACCTCAATGTCTGTACCAACAGGCCCAAGGGGCCCTAGGCGCGAGTTCCCTAATGGCGACGATGCCTTCGCAAATGCCCCCCGCGGCCCCAGGGACCCCAAGAGCCTGCGCCCCAGCGGCTCCAAGCGTCCCCTCCACGCCCCCGAAGGCGGCAGCAACAAGGCGAACCTGAAGCGTATCCGCGATATCAAGCGCTCCCTCTCCAAGGCAGACCTCCCCGCGACGGTACGCGCCGACCTCGAGAAGGAGCTGCAGGCCCGTCACGACAAGAAGGGCGAGAAGAAGGTGTCAGCACAGAGGGCCACCATGATCAGCAGATACCACATGGTTCGGTTCTTCGGTACGTCGCCCTGCTATCACTAAACCCCTGGCGCATTGCTGACAGGCAACAGAGAGGAAGAAGGCCGAAAGACGACTCAAAAAGGCCCAAAAGGCTCTCGCGGCCGCCGAAGACGAGACGGAAAAGGCAAAGTTCGCAGAACAAGTGCGCATCTCCGAGATCGACATTGCCTACACCCAGTTCCACCCGCACCTGGAGCCCTACATCGCGCTCTTNCTCTTCCCGAACAACATCAAAGACGGCAAGAAGAAGAAGGATGAGGAGGAGGCCGAGGAGAACCCAGACGACCCATTCAACAAGCCGGAAATCTGGCATGTCATCGAGGAGGCTATGAAGGAGGGCCCTGCTGCGCTGGAGAAGATCCGCGACCGCAAGAACGCGGCTGCTTTCCTCCAGGCGCCGCTTGTCATGCGCAACCCAAAGGCGGAGGCGGCGGGCGTGACGAAGCAGGATGGCGCAAAGGGACCGAAGCGGGAGAAGGGCCACAAGAAGGACGTCAAGCGGTCAGGGCACTGGCAGGAGGCGGCGGAGCCGGAGGACGACGGCGAGGGTTTCTTCGAGTAGAGATGTTGCTGATATACCCGAGACGACGCTGGCTCTGCCCCAAGGGACAGGCTGGGCTGTCGTTTCCGCTCGACGTGTGTGCATTTTGGGGGCTTGGAAAACCTACATAGCGTTCATGGGAATCAAGTTTGATTTTATAGTTTGAGGTTACTGGCTTATGCGCCCTCCACAGCCACCATCTACTTCGAAGTGAACGTCCCCGCCTGCTTTGTACGTTTTGCGCCGTTCCAAACCCGCCCAATTGCGTCGACCCACGTCATGCGGGAGGCTCACCACAAGTACCTTGCCTAGATATAGAACCTGGCGCCGTCGAAAGCCAGCCTCGCCAACGTAAACTCAACTACTCCAAACCTCACCCATCGCCATGACTTCCAATCCCTGGACGAATCAACCCATCGACTGGGCAGCCCTTCAGGCCTTTGCGGTCGAACAGCAGCGCCTAGAGCAAGCAGGAGCACCCAGCGCCCTAACCCCCGCTCAGCGCGCCGCGATCTATACCCTCATCCCGCCTCCAGCCACGCAACAGGCAGGTGCCGTAGTGGACGACAAGATTAACTACATCGGGCATCTAAATCGTGAGTCCTTCACATACCTTCTCAGAACTGTTCTGACCCGCTTCAGAGTACCTCCAAAAACACCACCCCAGCTCAACCCTCCACTTCAGCGAAGAAGGCTTCTCCATTCCCAAGCCTACAGGAGCCGGCTTCGACCTCGTCTGGCACTGCAAATGCGTCATTCCCGACCCCCAGACCCACGAGCCGACTAGCTTCCCACTCGCCGTTGATGGCCAACCTCCCGCCACGTTTCTGCGCAAGCAGCAGGCACGCCAGTATGCAGCCTATTCCGCGTCGGCTCATCTCTATCTGAGCGGCGTGCTGCCTATGCCTGCGGGTGCGAAAGCTCCAGATGCCCCCACAGCAGTAGCAGTCCCGACACCACAAATCTCTCAGTCGACTCCCACGACGGGAGCACAGCAAATTCCCGGGTTAGCACCACAGGCTTCGACGCCAGCTCCTGCAACAGCACCACAACCGTCAACTCCCGCCCCCGCGCCGCCGAACGCTGCGCTGCAGGCCCTCATCGCCAGCCAGGACAAGAAGGAAGCTATGGCGAAGGTTCTCACCCTCGTGCGGGAACTTAGGCTGCCCCCACCGAATTACTCCTTCAGCCAGGGCTTGGATGGATCATGGATGGCGTCTTGTGATCTCCAGCACCCTACATTCCCGGATAATCTGGGCTCGGCGCGTGGAGCTTCATCGGCGGCCGCCGCGCAGAAGCAGGCGGCAGATCAGGTGTATCAGTGGCTTGAGACGGAGAAGGCAAGGCGGGAGGAACTGCTCCAGCCATATATGAGCTGAGAGGGAGGTTTCTTAGGAAAATCATGACTTTCTAGCGATTTTGGCCTGAATACTTTCATGCTCCCGTGACTTCATCATCGTCGTAATTCATGCGTTCCTAAAGGCAACTCACTGCCCCCTACCACCCCTGCCCCTTCCTCGACCTCTACCCCTTCCACTCGGCGCATGCTTCCCTTGAACACCCGCAGGTACTTCAGCCACCTTCTCGCCATCCCTCCAGATCGTTCCCACATCCGCCACCTTGACAACAACCTCCTTGAAGTACTTGCTCGCCACCAGTCCCTCAGCATCGCCCTCCGTCAACACAACACCGTTGTCGCTCAGCCACCATGTCATCGCGCCATCACGCAGTGCTGCCTCAACGTCCACGTAGACGAGCACCTCCGCATCGCGTCGCATACCACTGACCTCACGCTGAATCTCACCCGGGAGAGCCTGCGCAAAGTGCACATGGTTGCGGTTCATCTTGCGCAGACCACCTGACGCCTCAATGACCGGCCACGTCGCTAGGTAAGTGCCATGGACAGCCATGGGGGGAAAGTTGCCCGCCTCAAGGGTGATGGGCTTCAGGAGCTCGGCTGACTCAACCTTGATACTGTGGCCCTGGTTGGCGCGGATGAGGAAGTGAGCAGGGTCGGTGGAGGTTTCGTCGCCAGCCGGGTTGGTAGAGGGGTTAGGCTTGAGAGCGAAGCGTGTCTTGTCGCTGTTGGCAATGACGGCGCGGATATCTTCGAGGGTGGCCTTTGTTGAGCGGATGGGGCCATAGGCGAGCTGGAGGGAGGTTAGATGGCATATCTTGATGAAAACGGGGTACGCACCACTTTGTCGAGTTCTGCCCAGCCGCCGACGTCGAGCTTCACGCCTGCGCTGTCGGCTTGATGGCGAAGAAGCTTGGATAGACCCTTTGAGATGAGAACATTGCGATCCATGGGCCTGCCGCCGCCGCCGCCTCGGCCTCGTCTGCCTCCGCCCCTCCGAGCCTGGCCGGTGGCGCCGCGGTCCTCCATTTCGAGGTGAGAGTTCTCCTCCGCTGAAGCCATGATGCCTGGCTGCTGGAAGATTCTTGCAGTAACAGATGCTGCTGGCAGTCTGTTGATGAACTGCCGAATTTGGTTTGTCGATCGAATTTTGTGAGGGGTCGCCTTTTGGCTTTCGGCGGGGTCTGTTTGGTGCCCGAAGTGGTCAAACTTCAGATGACCGGTGAGAAAAGTTTGCACCAGGGACAGGAAGTGATTTGTTATATGTTCGGACGACAGGTGAGGACGTTGCAAGTGAAGGTTGGATGAACTGGATGTTGGGAGTGGAAGGGCCCAATGTGTGCTGGCAGGCTATTGGTGGGGCTGCTCGCCGCCTGACTCACGCTCAGCCTTGTGGCAGTTGACCTGAAGACATCTTCATGACAGTCACTGTTCAATCGATAGGCCACAACACGAAGTTCCAAGACAACCAGGTCGGCGATGTCTTCCCCCTACGGAAACATACTACCGGTTGGACGGGAGTGGAACATGTCAAATGACGGACAGATAACCCTGTAATAACCCGATGCCGCCGGTAACCTCTGCGGAGCCAGTACGACTTCAGGATGTTCATCATCAAATTTAGTTACCGACGGCGCTTCAGCTACGTTGGTCTTGGGCATCACCTCCGATGCCACCGCATCCACACATAACCCCTTCATCCCCGTGGCCCCTGTGCGCTCGAGCAGATCTGCAGAACGAGGGTCAGAAAAGAAACATCCAACCACCGACCCCGTCGATGAAGGAGTGTGGTAGCGAAAATGTTTGGCCATTTCGTCCGTGTCCTGAGGCTCTGCCCAAGTGCTATGTCCTTCACTCTGCGAATATAGGTCAATCGACCAGCACAGTCAAATGACTACTGCAGTCAGTCGACCTGTACAGTTGATCTACAGTCAACCGACCACTACAGTCAATCGACCAGTCGCAGGCGAAGCCGAGAAGGCCGCGGCGTTGCTGCACCGCCGCCAGAAGGAGCATGGCCTCCACAGCATCCGGGCTGCTGATGCTGTGCCCTCCTGCAGCCGAAAGGGGCATGCATGTAGCCCTGCATGGTTCCTGCGCAGCAGGCTGCACAGACACCATCACAGCGGGCCCCAGTTTCTTGTAGAGGGGTCATCTCCATCGAAACAATCAACCTGTCCAGGCTGTCCTTGAAGGGGGCATCCGTGCCCTCGGCCAGTCTCGCATGGTGCATCTCAAGCCCGACGTCGCGCATCGTGCCGCCGGTCGGCAGTCTTGCAGTCGCAACTACCGCTGCGTCTCGACTGATTGATTACTCGCTTCTGCACGCTCGGCCTCTGATGATAATTGGACTTTCGCAAGTTGTCTCGTCTTTTCGGATGATACATCGAGTGCATCGTGGGCTGCCGGGGGGGGGGGGGGCCTTTCAAGACGGACTCTTTGGGTTAACCAGCCTCCTGCTTTTCAGCAAGATGGAAAGCCGTTGGTGGTCACTAACAGGGCTCTCCATGGCATGCGTGAAAAGGCGCCTGGGCAAACAGCATCTGTTTCCCAGGAGATGCCCTGCGCGCCTCTGTCCTCTCTGTGCGCACCAGGCCAGGCCAGGGGAACAATGCGCGTATCTGGTCGTAGAACTGGCCGGCCCGATATCATCGCGTACCGCAAGGTGCCCTGAACCCCCCGCTTCCACAACGGCTCTGACTCGTATAGAAGAGTCTCCGCAAGCCCTCGGACCGCTTGGCTTCAGCTGTCATGGGAAGGCCGGCGGGAGAGCACGTTGTCGCTGGCAAGGGTTTTGGCGCGCCAGATGGAGTGAGGTCGGATGGTGCGCCGGAGCAGGCTGCTTGGCGGGCGTTGCCGGAGACCTCTGACCCCCCGGGCTTGAAGATTAAGGTCCACTGGACCCTGTTGCGACTCCACTGGCGGAAGCTTGGGGCAATCGTAAGGCCCTGTCCAGCACTCGGCAGCCCTTGTCAAGGACCACGATGGCATGGGCCGCGGCAGGGCAAGGCGGAGCGCGATTGGGCAACGGCGACGAGGCGAGCTCGGTCTGGAGAAACTTTTGCGAGCGGACTTCGGAGGGGTACTCGATGGCGGCCCGGGCGATGGATGATGTGCGAGATGCAGCACTTGGTGGGTGTATAAATACAATGCCTTGCATGAGTGGACTGACATGCCTCGTGCACAAGCTGGGGTTGTGCAGTGCATGCCGTCAGAGGAGAGAAAGTCTGTCAGCCTCATCAGCGTAAAGCTTGCTTCGTGGTGGGCAGACAGAATATGACCAAAAATTATTCGAGGGGCTGGGTTCCGTCCTGAGGTCCGGCAGCCCGGGACCAACACAGATGGGATCATCCATGGAACTTGGAAGTTGCCCTAGAAAACGCGCACCTGCCGTGTGCTTGATGCGTGATGCTCTGTGACGGCACTGAGAAGGTGCGTCTGCGGTGCGTCCCCCGCTGTGGGCTGCGCCTGCCCATTGCTTCTTGTCGCTTCATCAGTCAGGCACGGTGGACCAGGGAGGAGTCGGACGCGCGAAGTTCCCGGACCTTCCCCCATCGAGGCCGCTCTAGCGCAGCCAAAGCTTCCTCTCCCCTGTCGTAGCCCCTGTAGCCCAGGACGGAACCGTGTTAGCGAGTGGAGGAAACAACGGACGACAGGCCCTAGCGGACCTGGCCTCGAGGGGAGGAGGGAAGGCACGACCGGGCTACTCAGGGGTATCGCAGCTCATCCAACTGAAGGGAAGGAGGACGTGGAGATGCTCTCCTGAGGCACCGCCTTGCTGCAGGTGACGGCGAGTTCTCCTGAAGAGCGACGAGACGACGACTCGACTCGATCTTGCCCGCACATACACCTCCTGCCACCGGAGTCGTGTCAACCGTCCGTCCACATCTCAGTCCGTCTTCGCCGGCTGGGCTGTTTTGGACATCACGACTAGAGGTGCCACCGGACGCCTCGGGTTTCGACTCGTACACCAAGGCGCACATCTTCGCCAACAAGACGCCGTCGACGACAAGACCCCTCCTCTTCTTTTGTCTTTCGACTCGGAACGACAGCCCGACTACCGTACCTCGTCCCAGTCATCCCGTCCATGCCATCTGGCTCCGACGCACCGATACCACCCGACTTATTCTCCTTGTAATTCGCCAACACACGAACAACAACCGATTGCTTCCCTTCACCCGTAATAGTCGACCTTCCGACAATAGCTTGCATCTTTTAGACGCGACAAGGCCTCGAATCGAGCCTCGAACGTAATCAAAAACTACATGATACCCCCCGACACTTTGTATCGTTCCACGAACCCACGACGTCGCACAGGTCCGCGACAATTTGTTGCCGACCGATCTATGCAACAGACAACCAACAGCCAGAAACACACCGACGGCCCGATCAAACGATCCCCATTGTCCGATCACACGAGCGGATATTTGACAACCGCCGTGTGTCCCTCCAGAGTTGAAGGCGCAGAAAGAAGTCCCACAAGCCACCATCGCGAACCACCCCGTGCGCCAGGACTGGAGGCCGATCAGAAACATCTCAAGTCATAGGACCCCGGCGCACTTCAAACGTGCCCCATCAAAGACATCCATCTCCCATCGTCTCCAGAGGCCCTGCCCTGGGAATAGGGGGCTCGTCGCAGCATGATGGAGACCCTGGGAGCGGGCCATGCAGGCTATGCAGGCCCAAACTCGCCGGGCCACAGCGGTGCACCCCTGGGCTCAGCGGCGACACCCTCTGTAAACAGCAGCAACAGCACCACCGAAACCTCCCACGGGTCGCTGTCAACCTCTGACTCGCCGTCGTCTTCGGCCCAGACCTCGCCCTACCACACCCACCGTCAAAACCACAACTCGTCCAAATTGCCCGCCTTCCGCTTCGCCGATCTGCAGAATACCAAGCAGCAATCGCTGTCCCTGCCATCACCGCAATACCGCCACCACCCGCAACACCAGCAATCGGCAGTACCCTCTCCCACGACCCCCGGCTCGCCAAATCAATCGAGGACGATCGCCCAGAACGGCAACAACCCCAACTCGAGCCCACAACAATATCCCCTCAACAGCGGGGACCCGAACGGCAGTGGCCCTGTCGCACCTGCACGAAGACCTCATCGCTCCGTCAGCAGCAGCAGTAGCGCCAGCAGCGGCAGCGGAAGCGACCTCGAACCCGGGCATCAACAAAACAGCCCACGCAACCACGCCATTGGTGCCGATTCCCCGCGCCCGACAACACATCAGGCGCTGCAACCACCGCCACTCCATCACCACCAACCCGAACAACTATCCCAACATCGCGACATCGGCTCGGATCAACCACCTCGCACGAGCCCGCGAACCCGCGCTTCCACCTTTCAGGACGCCCGCTCTCCCACAACATCTGCCCCTGCACCTGCGGCAAAAACAACAGCCACCCGCCCGGCTTCCTTTCCCGACTCGCCGCCACCAGTCGACGCGCCGACCGCCACTGCAGCACCCTCTGCCAGGCCACAACATCGTCGGGCACCTGCATCGTCACGCGGCTCCAACGGCTCAGAGTCAGGCGCGCAATACCTCGTCTCGCGTCGCCAGACCTCCCTCGAGTCCAACGGCGACAGCACAACAAAGGATTGGGCACAAGGCCAGCGCGAGCTCATCCTTCCCAAGTCGCTCGCAACCCAGGCCTCGAGTCCGACCGATGAAAAACGACAACCGACTCGGTCACGCCCTCCCCTCTCCTTCCGAAAACCCAGCAACACCCCCGCCCCCTCGGTCCGCGTCGCCCCCATCCGCTCCTTTCGCTCCTCCGGCTCGCGGCGTAGTTTCGGGCTTGATATGAACTCGTCCCCGATCCACGCTGGCGACTCGTCTGGAGACGACTACGGCGACCCTCACCACCGTGACCGCACCCTGCGAGCCCTCGAGGGCCGCTCCGACGACGAGACAATGCAGACGGCAACAACCACCACCACCATGTCCCGGCGCGAGCGCGACGCCGCTGCCGCCGCCGCCCAGGACGCCGACGACACCACCGGTGACGTCTTTATGAAGATTGCCAGGCAAGAGGCCCCGGCCCCGCGAAACGGCGCCGATTTCAACACCGGCGTTGCCGCCGCCGACCACACCAACGCCATGGTAAGTTGTTGAACGCTCTTTGGCCGCCGCCGCCCCTTCTCCTTGCTTGCCCTTGATTTGCTTCTTCACGTTTCGAGTCGTTCTTAGCGCTCTTCCCAACGGCCGTGCCCGGACAAGGATGACGCTCTGGCGCAAAGGTCGCATCCATGATCAACGCATCCCTCTCGTTCGAGAGACGATCCTTTCCCCGCTACCACATTCCAATCCTACTGTCCAGCCACATGTCACGTTCTCCCAAGATCAACCCCCGACACCTGTTACCCACTGCTCCCTTTCCCACGTGTCTCGGATCGATCGTAACCCGGTGGGGGTTCGACTCGACATCATCCCTTGAACCCCTTCTCTCCATCTCCTCTCCACCAGCGAGATCATGACATGGAAGGCCTCGAACTAACAGATGCCCAGTCACGGGTCACCCGATCATCGCATCGCCGACCCCTCTCCACCAACATCCCCTCCTCATCCTACAGGGCCACTTCGCCGCAGCGCCCCCGACGCCTGTCCGATCAAGAGTCGACACGCTCGCGGACGCGCCAGCTGGACGACGACGCCAGCACTGACATTGTCAGCCACGCCCCATATCGCGGCCTGAACCAGAAGGCCGCCTCGGCCCACCCAGGCGAGGACCTTCGTCCCCTGAGACTCGGCAGCCGCGCCTCCCCCATCACTCCTCGGTCACAAGCCTTCAACGACGGCGGGGCCGAGATCTCCTCTTACGCCAGGCGAAGAACCTCCATCACCGATAGCAACGGCGCCTACTCTGCCCGAACCCCGGCCGCTTACAGGCACTCGACCCTCAATTACAGTCAGCCCCGCACATTCAACTCTTCACCACTCGCACCCCGTACCGCCGAACCACCCCGCCAGGATTACCATCATCCCGAGGGAACCGAATCGACCGCCTCTACGACGGCCCCTTCGACTGTCTGGGACGAGCTGGACGAGATCAAGTCCCGTATTCACAGGCTTGAGCTGACGGGCAAGCTCCCCTCAACATCAAGCGCTGCCATGCACAAGGCCCTCGACGAGAGGCCGCCAACAGCGACCAACACGACCGTGTCTACTTCGCCAAAGCAAGCCCCCGGTGGCGCTATGCTCCACAACGACGCGAGTAGCACCACGTCGTCGCAAAAGGAGACCCAGCAGCCGCTGCTCGTGTCCGCCCTCGGCCGGTCCAAGGGTGTGTTGAGTGAAGAGGTCAACCAGGCCCTCGAAAGCGCCGTGACCGACGCCGTGGCGCTCCTTGCCATGATGGGCACAGCCGGCCAGCCTGGGCCGATATCCAGCGGCGCCAGCACCATCGGTGCGGGCGGCACCCTGACAGATCGCCAGCTGAGGCGGCGCGCGGAGGGCATCTGTCGGAGCCTGACCGAGCTGGTGATAGCGTTGAACGGTGAAGCTACCGCCTCCCAAGTCAAAACGGTAACGGTACAGTCACCGGCACCACGAAACGACGGCACACCCACTACGCCCACCCTCACCAAGGCCTTCCCGACTCTGCAAGGCAGCGGCCACCAGCGTCGGGGTAGCGTCACGACCAATGAGCCCGCCGAGCGACCCAACAGCATTCCTAGTCCGCGTGCCATGTCGAAGCTTGAGGAGCGGAGGAACACCATGCTCAACTCGAGCGCTCTGCCAACGCCGCGCTTTGCCCAGGCCCCCAACACGCCGCTTCTATCGACCCCGGCCGCCGCCAGCGCGCTTGGACGCAAGTCCTCGCTCCTCATCAGCAGGACGAGGAGAGCGGCCACTGAGGAGCCCGAGGATGGCCGGCGGTCATCCATGATGCTCAGAACACGGAGAGCAGGCACTGAGGAGCTGGACGAAGGCCGTACGACCTCGCTGCTCCGTGACAGGAAGATGGCGCATGACCTCGACTCGGACGACATGCAGTTCAGGCCCCCCTCGAGGGCTGCCACGGACGTCAACGCGTTCCGCGCCGTCTCGCATCAGCACCCCCCTCCCAGCTACCAAAGTCCGGACGCATCTGCGGGAGGGGCTGGTTCCAGTCTCCCGCGCCGACGGGTTGGGTCCTCCATGCTTGGCAGCCGCCTGGCATCGCCCTCATCCTTTGGATCGGCCCTCAGCGGCCGCCGCTTCCTCGACCGGTCCACGACTGACCGCGAAGGCAACAGCGTGACCGACAAGCTAGCCGAAGAACGCGGTCAGCGCCAGACATCTCAGGGACCGACGTCTCTCCTTAGCCGCACCACCAGCCTCTTACGCAGGCCCAACCGCGAAAGCACCAGTACGAACTCTTCCACCTCTGCCCAGGCAGGCGGTTACAGATGATGGCTTTTACGACCTTACTGCCTCACCACACGAAGTGACATGTATGATTAGACACCTTTTTTCTCACGCGCTGGCGTTGTTTGTCACGACGTGGCAATTTTTGGCTCTCGTCGCGGTCTTGGTGTTCACCTTCTTCCGAACGCCCCGACCCACGACGACGACTTACGATGGACGGCCAAGTCTCAATTCTTTTATTTCTCTTTTTTGCACCTCACGTTGCCACGGTCAAAAGCATGCGCGTTGTATATCGCGGACCGTCGCTCAGGAAGGAACGGAGTTGGACGGGAGGGTGACATTCACCCACAGGCCAGGAGACCGGCCATGAACTGGTAGACAGATAATGTACGAGTCGATTGAACTATCCTTGTCCCATTGTGCCAAGACTTGCACCTTGAGCAACATCGGCGGGCGAGTCGTGAAGCTCCTTCTCGATACGGGATGTGACGAGGATGACCCCCACCCCCGGGGATCTGATGCCATCCGGGGCTGCGGGACTGATTTGGCAATAGATCCTGGCAACACTGCCGCCATCCCCAGTTTTGATGCGACTCTGCCCTGGCCACGCGCGACGGCTTCATCCGTGATGGAGATGCCGAGACGCACAAGGGCACCTTCCTTCTTGGGGCGAGCTGGGTGATAGCAGGGAAGTGGTATAAAGCTGTGTCTCTGGCATGACGGAGGATGTCTTTCAGCCTGCGGACGATCACTGTTCTTCTATCGACCATGAGCTTCTCCTCCTTTCTCGTCTCTCTCCTCGCCCTTGGGGTGCACGCCGCACCTCAGGCGAGGTCCACCCCAGGCCATTACATCGTGGCATTGAAGCCCGAAGCGGCGTCTGATCTGGCGCTGCACGCGCGCTGGGTGTCGGATATTCACGCGCGGGGCGTTCAGCGACGGGGTGATGTGAGCGGCGGACTGGAGAGGACGTTTGAGTTTCCTGGGTTCGCGGGTTATACGGGCTCTTTTGATGAGGTGACGCTCCAGGAGATTCGGGCCAACGTCAACGTGAGTCGTCTATTGGAGCGGGTTTGCTTGAAGCTTGGAGATGGATGCTGACGAGGATAGGTTACGGCTGTCGAGCTCGACGCGGAGGTTCAACTTGCAGCGGCGTTGACGAGCCAGGCGAATCCGCCTTGGGGGCTCTCGGCGATATCGCATGCCAACCCGCCCGTATCGGATTCTGATGCAAGTTCTCACCCTTTGCCACGAGGAGATCTCAAAGCTAACGCTGTGCAGTACATCTACGACTCCTCAGCCGGCGAGGGCACCTTCTCCTACATCTTCGATTCGGGCATCCTGCTCGAACATGTCGAATTCGAAGGCCGCGCTGAATTAGGCATCGACGCTACAAACGGTGCCGTCTCGGACCGCACGCACGGGACGCATGTCGCTGGTATTGTTGGCGGACGTACCTACGGTGTGGCGAAGAAGACGAGGATTATCGACGTGCAAGTCACCAGCTCGTCGATTGGGCAGTTGTCCTGGGTTCTTGCTGGTCTTGAGTGGGCGGCGGGTGATGTTGCTGCTAAGAATCGTACGGGCAAGGCTGTTATCAACGCTTCTCTGACGTCGAGCTCGTCGGCTGTTGTTAATAGTGCGTGGAAAGCGATCATTGACGCTGGGATTCCTGTTGTTGCGGCGGCGGGGAATTCGAACCAGGATGCGAATCTTGTAAGTACCCCCTCCTCTTACCCGGTGAAGACGTTACTGATACCTGGAAAGTACTCCCCGGCCAACCTGCCGGAAGCTATCACCGTCGCGGCGAGTAATAGACTGTACAGACGCTGGGGTGCGTCAAACTGGGGCACGGCTATTGATCTCTTTGCGCCTGGGCAAGATATCCCGTCGGCATGGACGCCGGGGGTGAATGACGTTCATGTGACTTCTGGGACAAGCATGGCGGCGCCGTATGTGGCGGGTGTTATTGCGTATTTGCTTGGATTGGAGGGGCCGAGGGGGCCGGCGGAGATTAAGGCGAGGGTGTTGGAGTTGGCTACTGAGGGTGTTATTGAGGATTTGAGGGGGTCACCGAATGCGCTGTTGTATAATGGGAATGGGGCGTAGGGGTTGGAAGTTGGTTTTGTGGGAGGGTGGTGATGGGATGGGAGAGGAGATGATGGCTTTAGGTTGTTGGGATCGAATGAGGCTGGTTGGTGTAGGAGGTAGACGTACCGGATATGTTGCACTGAGTAGAATGGCAAGATGAGCTGGGACATGCTTTCGAGCTTCCAGTGACGAGTCCTGTAGAGGTTGTCGTGACTGCGATTCAAAAGACTACCGGTGTCAGAGTCTTCCTTGGGGCGTGGGGAGGTATCAGTCAAGGTGACATAGAAAAAACCAGCTCAGGCAGATGATTAAAGGGGTCAAAGAGTGAGCTACGCTTGCACAAATCAACTCCAACCACTCTCTCATGATCTTGGGCTCATGAAAGCACAAGCCGCTACTATTTCTTGCAGCGGCAGTGGTGCTGGTCGTCCAACTTGTGCTGCATTCATCGCCAAGCATATAAGGCCATGTTCAGCCAGCCCTGTCCACACTTTAATACAACGTCTACTATGAGCATCAAACACGGCTTGGCGTTCCCATGCGAGACGTCTCGGTGCCAGCTCCTGATCAGCTCCTGATCTTCACGGACTTCCTGAGTCCTGACCCCTCGACTCCTGTTTCTCTCGGCAAGCTCCTGGAAACATCGTACGGCACGACATCCCCAGACGTCTCGGAACGTGCCGAGAAGCAACAATTGCCGCATACCGGCTCATCGAGACTTGTCAACCATCGCCAAGCCGGCCGGGCGATATCTGACGACAGCGGGATGTGACGAACTCTCGCCCATCGCCTTCCGAAGAAGCAAAGCGCCATCGTGACCCTCGAGACGCGACGTCTGAGCCCGGGCCTGGTCCCGGGCCCCTTCAGCATGAGCCTCAGCCTCGTGCTCAAACCGAGCACAGACCGTAGGCACGCCTCTGTGGTCTCGGAAGATTTGGTCTGGACGATCGGCCTTCGCCGAGCCCGCGGAGCCCGGACAGCGGGCAGAACATTTCAGCCACGGCCCGGCTGAGCACAATGCCCAGTGGCGCGGGCCACGATGTTTTATTCCTCTGCTCTCATTGTGGTCGTAGCGCCGTTGGGGAACCGAACCGCAGCCGCAGAGCCTCAAGGCGGCAGCATTCATGCGCCTCGTTCAAGCCCCGCAGCTGTCTTCCCATGGAACCGGGTTTCCGTCTCACAATGATTGACAGTCCTTGGCGTCCGCCGTCTGGCAGGCATCGGCGTGTGTGATCGATGCTCCTGTTCGACTGGGCGGGGGAGGGGAGAAGGTCAGAAGACTGCGGTGCCGACGTCTGCTGCCCCGCTGTAGAAGCGCAGGCGCGATGGCGGGGGGGGAGGGATTCGGACGACGTTGCCTAGAGTAATAAACCTGGCGCTCTGGCGCGGTTGTGCTCTCACATCTTTCGTTCTGGGGAGCTGGCAAGGTGGTAGGGGGTTGGGTGTCTTCGGATCGAGTTGCCGAACGAGCCCGTGTCTGCCGTCGCGACATTGGGGAGCTGGGCCGCGGCCTGAGCATGTTTCAAGTGGAGGGATGAGGTTCGAGAATTGGCACAGCAACGGACGATGGAGATCAGGCGACGGGTTGGTGGGGTGGTGCTGTGCTCGGCAAGTGGTCTCGTGGCTGGGCATCTTTGGCAGAAGCAATCGTGACTGACGAGGGTATCGACGAGCAGCGACTTCGCTGCTGACCGGGTCTCCATGAGTGATACTGTTCTGAGAGATGCCTGGCCTCCACTGCCTCCACTGCCAAACACCATGCTGGGTGGCTCAGCTCAAGCCACGCGGTCGAGTCAATGAACATGACACTCGGCTCGAGACGGGCAGATCTGACTCGTGATTCAGAATAAGAGCGACTGACACTTGCCAGAGGCGCGGCACTCAAAACCAAACACAGACCTGGAGCGAATAAGCTTGAAGCGCGGGCGACTCGTTGGCCGGGCAAAAAGTCGAGACGACAGCGCTCAAGCCGCTGCGTGATCGTTGGCAGGGCTGGCTGGCCGGGAAGGTGACGAGGCAGCTGATGTGCTGCGACAGCTGCTGGCCCCCAGGTCTGTCCAGGGTGTCACTGTGTGTTCGGCTCCGAGCTGGATCTGGGCAGCAGCGGGCACGCAGTGGAGTCTGAGGGACGGGGTTCGCCCTTGCGGAGGATCTGCCATTCCAATATTCCAGGGGGGGCCGAGTTTACTGAAGCCAGGGGCATTGAAACAGTGTGCCTCGGTGCCTCGCGCGGGAAGGGCCTCGATGGTCGTCCCCCGAGGGCCCTGTTGAGCATCATACAGGGCGGTGGCACGATGATGGTGCCAGGCGCGTTGGTCGACGAGGCGACGGTCGTCCATCGACACAGGCGAGGTAAAATAGGCCTGGACAGGCCGGGGCCCCGGGACGTGGTCAAGACAAGGTTGGCACGTTTGCACAAAGGGCGCGAGAGCCGCGACGAGGAGGACAATGTACGTAACGCGCGTGTCGTGCTGCAACGGCCGAAAGCTTCTTTCCGGCGGCGGCCACAGATAGGGAAGCGAGGAGGAGGTCCAGGATATGGCGAGGCAAGGCCTTGGATGTGAGACGCCGTTGGATGGTGGCTGACATGAAAGCAAGTCGCGGTGCTGACACGGGGTGGACCGTTGGGAGATTGACATCGCAGATCTCGACTCGTCCTGGTCACGTCGCCGGCATCGAGTTCCCTGCGACGCGCAAAACATTAGTTTCCCATCTCTTGTCTTGTCTCTGAAGATCTGTCTCGGTTTTGCTCTGTTGCCGATCTGATCTGGCAAATGTCGGGTGCGTCAAGTCAAGTGGGCGACGGCTTCAGGGTGGATCAGGGGATGAGGGCTAACACTGGATGAAGCTGGTCAGGTGCCGAATTGGAGGACTCATGTTTGTTTTTGCCCGTTTCCCAACAGGGCGGGCAGACAGACGATTGCGGAAGAGGAGGAGACTCCAGAGGACGAGATGGAGATGCGTGATCCCTGTCGGACGGGATGCGTGGGTCGTTGTCGGTCTTGTTCGAGGCGAGGCGAGACGATGGGACGGGGGAAATTGAACGGAGCATTCATTTTTCTCTCCACGGGCAGTATTTTTCAATTTCCTAGACTGATGCAGGGTTCTGCAGCCGGGCAGTACGCAAAAAGGCAAGCAGAGCGGCAGCAAAAGGAAAGAGCAGGGGGCGGGTCGCTCTTTCTTCAAGTTCGAACCCCGTTGTTTCAGATGTTGCCAAGCCCAGAAACGACCGCCCTGGGAAGTAGCCCCGTACCCCCGTACCTTCTCTTCCCTTCCCGTGCTAATATTCGCAGGCATGTCGACCGGTGAGTGAAGCGATTTGGCGGGGGTCCTGAAATCTCCGTCCGCTTCAACTTGCTGCTATTTGCCTGCATGTCGACAATACCTTGAACCCAGTCCCCGGCTGCCGATCGTGCTGGAAAACCCCGAATCGGCAACACGGCGGCACCTCTCCTGTTCCGTTCGGTGCAAAGCGGTTTCAACTGACTAGACATCATTTCCCCTTTGGAGGCAGAGATTTCATGCACTTTTACTTTGCTACAGCGCGATTGTGTGGGACGGGAGCCACATGTTGCGGCTCAAGCAGCAGCGTCGTCGTCTTCGTCGATTCTGGCAATGATGCACGCCCCCTAGCCCAGAAATTGCGATGAACCGCCCGCGGCAGCTAAGATCCTGTCTGCCCTCCTTCTTCCTTCGTGCAGTGTCGTCTCCGCAGACGGGCTGACGCCGTCCCCGAAATAGCGTCTGTTCGCCGCCCGCGGACGCGGCACCTTCAACGCCCAGGCCAACGCCCCCCCCCCCCACGGTGGTCCTCGATATGGAAAGGGCAGCGAGCGGGCGGGTCGTCAGTCGTCACTTTGTGCCCCTCTGGCTGTGCGATGCGTCGCGCTGCGCTCCGCACTGGCTGGTGCTTCTCGACCACCGCCCGCAGCCCTCGTCGGGGGAGCACGTCCGGTCGTTCCAGACCCTCCAAAGCCCCGCGGCTCTGCCGACCAGCCAGCAACCAACATCCACATATCCTTAGCCCGTTGGCGTGCATGCGCGACATCGCAGTACCATCAGCCATCTCAGCCATGGTGGTTGTGTCGGCGCCGTCGTACTACGGCCGACGTGTTCCGTGGCACGCGTCCGGGTCTCACATTTAGGCTCTCGGGGGGGCAGCAACGACGGCCTAGGGTAAAAAGGCAGCTGAGACGGACGCGGCCACGCGACATCGGTTGCTATATAAAGATGCGGGAGATGAGAACGGCCAGCGGCCGGCAGGTTGGCAGGTTGCTGCAGCTGGGGACCTCCTGGCAACGACCTGTCGTTCCCTTTCTTTTCGGCCAGGGCCATGGCCAGAACAGGACACAAGTCACAGGGGACAGGGTGGTGGTTGACTCGCCACCGACCGGCCGGCCTATCTGGCTGTCACGAGCCACGGCCGGGATGTCGTGCCTTGTCGGGGGTAATTTGGTTCGTGTCGCCGGCGACGCGCATGGCGGTTGATTTGCCGTGGGCGGCGTGGGGAGCGTGTGTGTGTCGTATTAGTGAACGGCCGGGCACGGAACAGGCGTTGGCCATGCGCTGGCCGGCATGTGTGATGGTCCCGGTGTTCTGTACGATGACAGCCTGGAGGTCGTTGGAGGACCGCCTGGCGTATTCACAGTTGACAGAGTCAGTCGACGAAGCGTCGTGTCCACCGGATACGATGGTCTCGTCTTGTGCGGGTTTACGACGGCCGATGGGCCACGATGCTCATCAGGAGGGGATTAAGAGTTTTTCTGCTCGGTAGTGGCGTCGATCATGTAGAAGCCGGATCCCGTTGTCCGTGTCGTTCCGGCGCTGAAGACGGCCGGCAAAACATCAAGAACCGCCGTCCGTCGTGCCATCCATCGGTGAGGAGGGACGTGCTGACATTTTTTGGTAGAGATCGCGCACCTGCACGGCGGCTTGGCAAACGCCATGTGCGAAAGACGAGCCAGCCGCTGACCATCAGGACAGAGGATTGAAGGAGAGAGAAATATGGAACCCCGGCGCTCATTGGCTCCCCGTTGAGCGCCGAGCAGGGGTAGTTGGTCCCTAAAAATAGCAACCCCTGGCGCCGGGCTCCTTCTGTTTCGCAGTCGAGCGACCACTCACAGCCGCAGGAGAGGCTCGCGGCCGCCCCACACGGGTCCCTGCCCCATCCCGGGGTGCGGGTTGGCCAGTCAGCTGCCGCCTCTGAGCACACTTGCCGCGGCGCCTCGCTGAGCGACCGTTTCCCTTTTCCCGCACTAGAGGCGGAGGCGCTGTACGCCAGAAGGCAGAGAGTATCGGAGTTTACAATCTTTAGAATCAAACTACGAGCGCCTGATGACATGCTGGGAGGGCGCCAATGTGCCTCGGCTTGTTGATGAAAGGCCTTTGTCTTCGGCTCCGAGGTCTGCCGCGGCCAAGAAAGCTTCTAGTCTTCAGCTGTGCCAGGACGAAAGTGCTGTCATACTCAGGTTGTATGCCATTGTTCTGAACGGTCCTCGAGTTGCAGTTGGCTGGCACTTCCGCGTGCAACGCAGGTCCAGCGCTTGCGTGCGTCGGGGTGGAGGGGCAGATCCTGGCCAGGGTGGCATGCAAGCCTCCGCTCGTCAAGCCTGAGAGACAAACCCCTGGACCAGGCCCGCTTGTCCGCTCCTTCCCTCCCCTGGCCGGCCCCTCCGACCAGGAAGAGAAGCGGTGCACCTGGAGGAACAGCACAGGGATAGCGAGCCAGACAGAGGATGACGAGGGCCTCGAGACAGGTGCGATAAATCCGTTTCCTTTCGTGACCTGCATCCCGCCGCTCAGGCCGATCCATCGCCCCTTTGGCCAATCCCGCATCCTCTAGCGCCGTGTCATGTGGGCCGCACATGGCTTCCCCGTGTGAACCTTCAGGGGGCGCAGGTATCCTTCTCCGGGGGGCCTCAGCGCTGTTGGTGCCTGTTGAGCGTGTCACCGGCCGCCCCAGGCATGCTGACCCCGGGCCAAGCCACGCCGCCAGCCCCGGGCAACAGGCAGGGTCCCCAGCCCCAGGCCAAGGTCTCCATTCGCACCGCCTCGCCCTTCAGGGCAACTTGCCCATCACTGTGCCCACCAACCTCGCTCCCTCTCCTTCCATTGCAGTGAGAGTGTCCGTCCCCCCCTCCCACACCACCACCACAACCACACACGCCCCCTCTTCATCCTCCTCTCTCCCATCCCTCATCCATCCATCCTCCAACCGCCCGGCCGCCCGTGCCTCTCCTCCATTCGCCATTCCAACCTTTCCTTCTCCCCCCCTCCCCATCTTCGTTTCCCCTTCCTCGACCCGACTCGACTCGACAAACCCCGACCCTGTCCTGTCTTGTCCTGTCCTGCTGCCCTTGTCGTGTCCTGTCTTGTCTCGCCTTGCCTTGACTCGCCTGCGCACAAGCACTCACGCACACACCCACGGCCTCTTCCGCCTTGCCTTGCTGCAGCGCAACTCTTTTCTCTCTCTTCACACCTCCCGCACCTCTGCCTGCCTGCCGCTGTGACACCCGGCGCTTCGACCGCACACGTCCACGCTCAACGCACACCTACCTCACTCTCCTTCCGTTCCGCCGCCTTTCTCTCCTTCTCCTCCTTGCCGCCCGCGTCAACCACTTCGCCCTCCTGCCACTCCCGCCCTCCAACCACCGCCGACGACACATCCCGCGTGGAAACAAACAGCCGCCCGTTCTCGCGCGACTACAGACAGCGACGAAGACCCCGGTCTACCCACTTCACCCGCGAAAACGAGAGCGACAGGATCCAGCAGCGCTGTCCATCGAACCGTCGCACCTTCTTCTCGCGTACCGCTCCTTCGACCTACTTCTCCTTCCACAACACCGCCACCATTAATTTTCAGTCTCGCCAGACGAACCCCCTTGGGAGCATACGAGCCAGGCTCCCGAGGAATCAACAGAAATCATGCCGTCCGCCGCTGCCCGGCGGCTTTACGAAGACCAAATACCGTCCTTCATGACAGTATTTGACCTGGATGCCGAGACAATCGCCGACAGGGAAACTGTTACCGTCCTCGAGCCAAAATACCTCGACATGGATGCTGGAAAGCCCGCTGCAGCGCCTCTCCTGCGCGCTGCCACCATGCCCTCCGACCCTATGCACCACAAGCACCACGACAGCACGTCGACACAGGCCTCGGAATCCGCAGAGTCGTCACCCACAACCACACTCTCCACCACAGACTCGTCGCCTCTGTCTGACCCGTCACCCTCCTCCTCGCCCGACTCGCCCATCAACCTCGTCCCGCTCTCCTCCTTCCCAGCCACATCTTTCGGCAGCCTCGCCGTTGGCGGCCTGACATTGACGTTACCCGAACAGTCCACCCTCGCCCCGACTGGCAGGCCCATGACTTCGCCCGCGCCGCGCCGGCCGAAGAACATGAAGGGCTTATCAATCCAGCCCCCGAGCCTCTCGAACGGCCGGCCCACAACCGCCACTAGCATCATGTCCGAACCTGCCTCGCCTGTCTTCATCAAGCCCACCATTCCCGCCATGAAGCGGAAACCCAGCCAGCTGAGCCTCAAGACGAACTCGTCCGACCTGCTCCTGCGCCCGACTACCCTCGAGGTTCCGAGCACACCCGCCCTGGCTCCCATGCTGCAGCGCCGCGCGCTCAAGCACTCTACTTCGTCTCCTCACATGCTGTCTGGTCTCCAGTCGGCAACCCATGGCCCCGCTGGTGGCATGTGCTTCCCCAAGGTTCACGAGAGGAACCAGTCGGGCCTGTCTGAGCTGCTGCGGCCCACAAAGCTGACAGTCGGCCCCGACCCCTACAACCCCCCCATCACCGAGGAGGACTCGCCCATTCGGACCCAGATGGCCAACGATGCCCGCATGGAGGGCGTTCTCTGCGACGAGAGCGAGCAGAACGAGGACCAGAAGAGCCCCGGCTACCCTGACGGCCCGGTCGCCATCTATGACGATAATGTCTTCTTGTACCTCGAGCCCTCGGCCGACGAGGCAGCTCGCTTCGACACGGTTATCAATGTCGCGCGCGAGGTGAGAAATCCCTTCAGCGGACTGCCCCCGACATTTGGCGGCAGCGCGCCCGTTTCGCGCAAGCCATCCACCGACAGTGTCATCCCCAACACGGCGGCGACCAACGCCAGCTTTGCGACAGCCTTCGAGGTCCAGCCGCCGACACCCAGCGACCGCGCGACCGACACACCGACGACGCCCAAGGCCATCACCTTCCCGCCCAAGCAGCCCGAGTACATTCACATGCCGTGGGACCACAGCACCGATATCGCCCCCGATCTGATGCGCCTCTGCGAGATCATTCAGTCCCGGACGCGCGAGGGCAAGAAGGTGCTCATTCACTGCCAACAGGGTGCCAGCCGGTCCGCCAGTCTCATCATCGCCTATGGCCTCTTCTGCAACCCGGACCTCAGCGTTAACGATGCCTACTATGCTGCCCAGTCCAAGAGCCGCTGGATCAGCCCCAACATGAAGCTCATGTACTGCCTGCAGGACTTCCAGAAGGATGTTTGCAAGAAGAAGGCGACTCCTGGCTCTGCTTACCGCCCAAGGACCGGTCGTAGCCCGACCAAGCACCGCCTGACACTTTCGGCCGATGCCATTGAGATCTCGCCCAAGGAGCCAAGGACAGCGCCCCTTCCCAACGAGATGGACGACCCTAGGAGGAGCCCGGGTGGTTCCTCTCGCAATAGCCCGGCACGGCTACGGGGTTACTCAACACCTGGCTCCAATGCTGTGTCGCCCGGCCCGTCCTCGGCGCCGTCGACATTTTCCTTCTCCTCGGACCAGCAAGACGGCACGAGCCCCAAGCCGGCACACTTCAACCTGGACCGACTGATGCCTATGCCGACACAACAGCAACAATTGCAAGTGCCGCAGCTCAGGACGCCGCCGCCCTCTCTATCAGTCCCCTCGCCACAGACCGAGTTCACATTCAAGCCGCCACCATCACCTGGCTTTGGCGCGCACCGCTTCGGTCCCTCGACCGTCGGCGGTTTCGGCTTTGCCAGCCTGACCCTAGGAAACCAGTCTCAGAGCCCCGAGCTGCAGGCGCAGCCTCCTGCGAGGCCCCACGGATTCGACTTCGGTTTCTCGGCACCGCCGCCCGCGCTCCCCGTGGCCATGGAGACGGACTCGTCTGAGCCAAAGATTAACATCATCAGCTCCTTCCCCGACGACGAGGCGCTCATGTCCCCTCGCGCCGAGACGATGACGAGCAACCCGCTGCATGAGCCGTTCCAAGAGGTCGCTGGCATGCACTTTGCCGAGGCGCCGCCTACTCCCACCGCAGGGCTCTTCTCGCCGCGCGACGCAATGTTCCCGCGGGAGCCCTTCTTCCCCTTTGGCCGTCCCTCGGCCGTCGCCGACCCTCGCAGCCCCCCAACAAAGGGCGAGGCCCCGATCGTGCGGTCCATCGACGATATGCTGTAGCGGAGCAAGCAGTCCTCTTATATATACACGTCGCCCTCACCACCCGAGACGACACCTTATGCGCGACAACACCCAACGTCGCAATCCTTTTTTTCCCATGTTCCACACAGCACAGCGGGCGGCGCGAATGAGGACGGCCCTCTTCTTCGGCTGACGAGAAGAGGCTCGGTTTTTATTTACTTTTGTTTTTTCTCGGACTATTCGGCAGTCAAAAGGCGTCACGATCAACATCACAACCCGAACAAGAAGTTGAGCTGGCCCGGCTTACTCTTCTTCGGAACAGTGGCCGGGCAACAGCAGCAAATGTGTAATCTAGTAAACCGCGGATGATCCAAAACCGGGGATGGCGCCATCGGGGGGTTATGTGGTTGTCTGCCCCTTTGTAGGGGTACTACTTGTCTTGTCTTTTACTTTGTCCCATGTTTTCAGGTGTTTATAGGAGCAAGACAGACCACATGTGGTTGCTTGTTTTGTTGTTGATTATTTTCTGGTTGTTCTTTGTTTTGCTAGCCCTGGCGGATCAAGCGCTGGGCGATGGGGGGTTGGATTCCCATGGGATGGATGGGTTCACGATTTGATGGACCGGGATGGAGGGGGGCCTCTGAGAGGGGGCGAGATAGAAATGAAGAACACAGATTCTGTGAATTGGCTGAACTGTTGGAGTGATGTGGTGTTGTGGAGGTGTGAGGGACTGAAGCTGGAGGTGTGTTGGGCTTGAGTTTGAAAGGTATATGCCATTGACTTATCTGCTCATCTCTTTCACGACAGATCTGAGAGAAGGGACAAGTCGCTGTGATCTCTGGTTTCCTTTCAAGCTCGGATAACACATTTACAATGACTTGTTCCTTAAATGGAGGCTGAAGCAAGGGAGGGTATCCCCCCTCGAGGCTCGCTTCCTCACCCATCGGTAGAGACATGCAGTCTTTCGCACTGATTAGGCAGCTCGATGGCCCGACTCCGCCTCAAAAAAAGCATCACACTCCTCACAGGGGGACTTGCTCATCCTACTCCAGGCACAAGCAGCAAGGTCGAACCGAAGATCTTGTATTTCGCCTCTATTCTCAAAACCGTGAATGACATCTATCCCCAAGTCTGGACTCCCAACGCCATCTAAACCCAAGCACAAGTATATACTGCCACAGCACACCTTACTTTGCCTTCTTGGTCGCCTCCTCGGCAGCCAGCTTCTTCTTCTGCTTCTCCACCGTGGCAATGCGGGCCTCGGCGCCAATAGCACCAAAGACAAGACTCACACCGGCCCATTGCATGCTTGAGAGGCTGTGACCAAAGGCGAAGACGGACAGGGCCATTGTGACCATTTTACGGGTGACGGTGACTGTGACGAGGAGGACTGACGAAAAGGTCGAGAGGGTGTAGACTGGATGGGTGAGTAAGGGACGGGAAGTGAAAGGAGGGGGACCACTTACAGATGAAGACTTGTCCGACGGCACCGCAGGCGGCAAAGCCCAGAACGTCCCACCACACGGCCGGATAGCGCGCCATGAAGCTCAGGGCAGAGGCAAACTCGCCAGCGCTTCCCGCAACGTCCATGCCGAACCACTCACCCAGTCCCGTGCTAACAAGCCAGGGGCTAAGACCGAGGTATCCCGCAGTAACGGCAGTACTGAGCAAGTTATTGGCGCACATCATTTGCGGGCCAGTGTAGCCGCGGTACGTGGCAAAGATGTGATCCTGCGTTGTGTTCGTGAGTCCGTCAAAGAGCAGGTTGACACCAAGCAGGAGGAGACCCCAGGAGAGGTTCGCATCTGGGTTGGCGGCCGACTTGTTCTTCTTCTTGCCGCCGCCCGAGTGCAGGGTGAAGACTGCGACACCAAGGGTGACGGCGCCGACGACGAAGTACTTGTAAGCCGGGTAGCGGCGACCCCAGAGGGTGGTGTGGAGGACCATGACGGGGACGAGCTTGCAGGACTTGGCGAGGAGGAAGGTGATGTAGTCGATATGGGCGAGGGAGGCGTAGCCAAAGG
>JACAFV010000051.1:98186-130694 GCA_014635975.1 Plectosphaerella sp. P0831 | reverse complement strand
GGGAGGACGTGACGGCGACGAGGAGGAGGGGGATGACGATACCCCGCGAGGGGAAGATGGGGGGCAGCGAGGCGGAGGTGCGGTTGCTCCAGGCGAGGTAGAGGTAGCCCGTGACGGCGGCGAAGAGGGATTGGATCGTGTTGAGGAAGACGGGGTATTTGAAGACTTCGGGCTTGTCGGCGGGGCCGTAGGGTGTCGTTGTGAGTTTTTCCTGGAGGAAGGCCCAGGTCAAGCTGGGCCGGTGTTAGCGAGCGCAAGAGGCATTGGGGGGTATTGGACGTACAAGGAAGCGTAGATACCGCCGACGGCGATGATGATCTGGACAGCGCCGGCCTCAGAGGCCTTTACGACCTCGGCCGCCGGCGCAGAGACCACAGGAGCAGCATCCTTGGCCTTGCCGTTCAAAACCTGCTGCGCTGCCTCGCCGCTGACGGTGCGCTTGGGAGTGTCGTGCCGACTGAAGTACTCGGAGGAAGCCTCACGCCGGAGGGGAGTCGCCTGCTTTGAGCGCGCCATTGCTGGTGAAGAAAAGATTGACTTTGTGAATTCGAGAAAAAAGAATGAGGAGCTGGCTCTGACTCTAGAAAGGGCCCCAACGGGGGGAGGTTACAGTACAAGGAAGGGGTATTTAAGGAAAGTGTGTGAATGGGTTGAGATGACAGATGGCTTCAACGCGCCAGATGGACCCCAGATTCCGAGGCCGCGATTGGAATTGGGAAGGTGCCAGCGACCGGCAATCAATCCCCACCCCGCTTGATTGATCGTGATGTGGGGCCGTGATGACATAAGTTTGGTACGTACCGCGACTTCACTTCCCCTGGCCACAATTCAGCTGGGCGTTGTTGATGCCATCGCCAAGACGGTCAATCAAATGGTTTCCTCTGGAACACTCGTCTTTGGTTTTCTTGGACTCATTCGCCGTGAATGCACTATTTTCAACTTCCATCTCCAGTCGATATCGGTTGAGACACGACTTCGAACCCTGCTTCTGGTAGAAGCTTCACCGACTGGACAGACCGAGCCAAGGCTCTTGACCTTGTGCTCTTCCATCTCGGCCTGCTGGTCGCTTGATCCTGTCGATTCACTTTTCAGCTTCCTCTCTGAACTTCGGGTACCAGAGTTGGTGCTGGGGTCCATCCCTGGACATCCCTGGCGTACCTGGCCTTGACAGCCCAGCAACCCCCTGCTATGTGAATCAGGCTCTGCGCAGAGCATCAGGCTGCGGCTTCAGCTTGTCAATCGAAAAAGCACTAACGTGGTTACACAGCGGCAGGATGGTGTGGGCGCTGAAGTCAGCCCCAATCAACACCCATGGACATATCCTTGGCCTCAGATAGCCGCCAGTCCTGGACGCCACCAGCCCCTCCCCTCATCTTCCTTGTAGACTACCGCCCCCAATCCTCCAAGGACAGCTGATAAATACTAACAATGTAGCTTTGGCTAACAAGAGAGCCAGCCCTATAACCATGAAACTGGAAGACTGTGACCCTGCTGAGCACCTCCTCACCCAAACACCATGGGAGAACCCTCAACCAAGGTGGCATCCACAGTCGCCCAGGAGATCATGTCCGGCCTCGAATTCGTCGGTCCAGCCGTCGCCGGCCTTTCCCTCGCCTCTCGTCTTGTCGAAGTCTGCTTCCGCCTGAACGACGCTCCCCGCAGCGCCAGAACCTTTGCCCGGCTCATCCAGCAAGTCAAGGGCGACCTTCAACACGCTCTCAAATGTCGCAACGAGGCCGCCAAAATCCTCGAGCAGCACCCGGTCTTCTATCGCGACTGGATCATCGAGTCCATCCGCGCAACGATGCTCGCCCTCGATGATCTCGACCAATATCTCCAAAAGGACGTGGACACTCACGCGGCTTCTCTCGACGCGAGGCTCGTTTACATCCTCAGGGACAACAACATGCTCGTTGACGAGGAGAGAGCACTCAAATACGCGCACACCACTCTTTTGGCTGCCATTAATGCCCTGCACATGCTCCTCTTCCATCCGCAGCCGAACTTGGCCGTCGGTGCCACTCGTCCAGGGCCGTCCCCGTTGGATGGCCCGCGGCGTCAGTCGAGCCAGCGACCATCTCGTCGGCTGCATTCACCTCTTTTGTCGAGTGAGGCGTCTTCATCTTTCTCGGGAGACGAAAGGGCCAGAGGGATGGGGTCGCCCCTCTTTCCACTCTCGCCGCCCATATCAGAATCAGATGTCGACAGCATGCAGGATGGTCAGTATCTCCAAACCCTCTGGACTCGAGAGCGCTACTGATACGAGGTGCAGTGTCACGTTAGAGCCATAGCTTATGCAATCAGATGAACTTGAACAGCGGGACTCTCCAATGGACTTCACAGGAACTTGGGAACATGAAGGAAGCGGCATCCTAAGGGGAGAAGTATGCAAGCAACATGACAAGGCACTATCCAAAACACGAATACAAAGCAAGAAATCCAAGAAAAAACACAAGAAATCACTCCTCCATGACAACTTTGCACACCCTGATACTGTCCACCGCCTCAACAAACCCATGTCCCTTGTCTGACTGTTGGACCTCGGTGATGAAAACCAGTCCAGGGAAGACCGCCACGCCGCGTTTGCCGGCATGAGATGAGGTCCAGACTGCCCGCCACTCGTGAGGCTGCTCGAAAAGATTCATGCCCAGCTTTGCAGCGCTCGCCACAAGATTGCGCAGGACGGCGTGATAGTTTCCGCTCTTCTGAGGTCGGAGCTGGGCAAGTGCTGCGGCAATCTCGTCGGCCACGCCCTCGACTTGGCTCTGGTCGGGGCGCTCGGCGGGAGCAAGGAGGTGGCCTGAGATACGTCGCCACAGTGAGAGGAGTCGGGTTCTTTGATTGAAATCTGTGTAAACCCAAGGAAATTAGTATCTCTCTCGTATAGGGGTGCTGTCAGGGAAGTCTTACCGATGCTGCGACGACTTGAGGGCCCAGTGTCGTGAAGGCTCTGATAAGCTCCCTTGAGATCAGGGGGCAGAAGAGTGATGTTTCCATCGGATTTCGGATCGATCAACGAAAATAGAGCGCGGGAGATTATGGCTCTAATCATCAGAGGCTGGAGGGATGGATTTCCCAGAGCGTCCGACCACGACGACTCCGAGTCCTGGGATGGTCCACCAGCAAGAGCTTGAATCTGCGCTTCGCTGGCTGCATCGAGAATGACCTTCTCGAAGCGGAAGTAGTTGTCGACGAAGTTCTTGATGCCAGTCTGGAGAGACCTCATATCCTTGCGAATAGTCTCATGGGCGAGGGGCTGCTCGAGATGGTCCAGGGCTGCCGAGTCTGGAGGCACAGGCTGAGGACGCCTTTTACGGGCATTGTCGCGACGTTTGATGAAGAGGAAGACCAAGCCGACTGCTAAGAAGAGCAAGACACCGCCGATGGCTGATCCAAATCCGATACCGACGGCCTGGCCGGTGGTCAAGCCGGGATGTGGGCTCGTCTCTGTGGCTTGGGCAGTTGATGCCGTTGATGACAAGTTGATAGCACCCGTCGAAGTGTTTGTCGAGTTCACAGCATCTTCAGAGGGCCCTTTTCGGCATCAGCAGTTGTCATCATGAGGCAGTAATGTTTGCGAACACACCAGCAGTAGGAGAGGGTGCTACCGCACTCGATTGAGTTATGATAGATGAGCTCAGGGTAATAGTCGGGTCATCGGGGTTGGCTCCTGGACCTCCCTCAGGGGGAGGTGGAGGAGGGGTTTCAGGGTTGGGAGCTGGCGGGTTCTGATTCTCCTGGCGCTTCTCCATCATGGTGAGAGTTTGTCGTGTATTCAACTTGGATACGTGAAGAAGAATCTGTAAGTTGTCTCCTGCGAAGAACAAACAGCAAACCAGGGAAGAAGAGGGAGAAGACGAGGGAGGAGAGACACCCCCGGAACAACACCTGGCCATAGCGAGCCTGGGGGCCGTGTGTTGGTCGAGCACGCGCGCGGGCAGGATCAGGCTGAGGCTGATGAACCACTCGCCCACCATGCTGCCAAGCACCTTGGAGTTTTATTGCCCACCATCATATGCAGCCACAATCCACGACTAAACCGGTTCTGGTTTTCTATTTCTGTGTACAGGAACGGCTGAGTTGGCGTGTTTGCCACGGCTCATGGGGGCGGCCCGCAGCCTGATTCACAGACCGGCGGCTAGAGGGTTTCCCCTGACCGATGAAAACCATGTGTCTTCCGAAAACCTAGGGGAAATCCATCGTGTAGCACTTGTAATGATCCTCCTTCATCCCATCTTCATCCTTCCCTCATCCAAATAATCCATCCATCGCAACGATGAGAGAAGACGCAGACCTCCTCTTCGGCATCGACGTGGGCATGAGCTGTACGTATCCAACCCCCCTCTCCCTCTCCCACCTCTCTGACACCCACCCAGGCACCGGCGTCGCCTTCCTAAACAAATCCAAAGGCGGTGACCCCCGCGTCCAAGTCTTCCAAAACTGGCAAGGCAAACGCGTCGAGAACAAGACCCCAACCCGCCTCAAATACCCCTCCGACGACCACAACGGCACCGCAAAACCCACAAGCTGGGGCTTCGGCTGCGAATCCGACCTCCGCGACGAAGACGGCGGCCGCACCGTCGAGTGGTTCAAGGTCGATCTCGGCGACCACACGAAGACGCCCACGGATCAAGAAAATGCCAAGCGCTACTTTGCCGACTATCTTGCGTGTCTGTACAGGGAGCTGAAGCAGTACTTTACGCGGGCTGTGCTTAACGGAAAAGAGTGGGATGATGCTGTGATTGAGTTTTACTTTAGTGTGCCGGCGACGTGGAGTAATGAGACGGCCACGCTGTTTAAGACGTTGGCTTCTGGGGCGGGGTTTGGAAGTCAGCCGGATTTCAAGGTTACTGCGAGTTTGACGGAGCCGCATGCTGTGGCTGCGTATACACTTTGTGAGGAGGGGATCATCAAGGTGGGTTTGCAAAAGCGACATTTGGAAGTGGCTGCTGACGTTGAACAGGATGGGGAGAGTGTCTTGATTATCGATGCTGGCGGAGGGACAGTGGTAAGTCGTTCTAGGGTTCAAACTTCTTGATAAATACTAAAGAGCATGTATCCAGGATCTCTGCCTCCTTACCGTCGATGACGCGTCAAAAGGGCGAGTATCCACGACTGAACTCGAGCCTGTCAAAGGTATGCCACCCAAACTCCCTTATGCTTCATCGCAGCTCAACCCTCCCCAGGAAACAACTTTGGTTCCACATACATCGACGAGGGCCTCGAAACCCTTGCCAAAGCCCGCCTGGGACCTCTGGCACGCCGAAACCTTCTCCTCGACTCAGTCGAAGAGACAGCCTGGTCTATGAGAAAGAGCTTCCAAGACAACAAGCACGAGTTTAACCCCGACAACTACGGCGACAAAGACATCTTTAGAATCCTCATCCCAGGAATCCGCGGCCGCATCAACGTCGAGTCGCTGCGGGTGTCAAGGGGCGAGATGGAGTTCCACTGGTAAGCAAGATCGCCAGTCCTTCAACTTCCAGCCCTGACATGACTTCCTCCAGGAGCGATCTTCGAACGCTATTCGACGCCCAAATCGACGGAATCAAGGACATGATTGACGACATGATGAAGAACCACAGCATCAGCAAGGCGCGAAACGTCAAAGTCGTAAGTCCGCCCGCCAACCACCCCCCTCACCACCTCCCTGACACCCACAGAACCACGTCCTCCTCTCCGGCGGTCTCGGCAGCTCAAAGTACGTCCAGACGAAAATCACAGACTACCTCGAAGCCTGCAACCACACCCACCTCGCCAACGCCCTCCTCCACATCTCCGGTGAACCCCAGCTCTCCGTCTGCCGCGGCCTCCTCGCCCACGCCAAGCAAAACATGTTTCGCAACCTCCGCGCCCGCGAGTCCTTTGGCATCCTCAGCAAACTGCCCTGGGAGACAGCTAAGAAAGACAAGAATCTCAAGCGCCTCGCTCGTGAGAAGAACCGCATCACGACTGATGAGTACGGCCAGCAGTGGGTAAGCAGCTATGTCGAGTGGTTCGTTCGTAGGGTATGTACTCGGTTGTCACTGAACTCCGCTGTCCGTCTCACAATACATAGGGCAATGTGATCGACGAAGGGGGCAAGGTCCGACACACGTACAGCGTCACCGTCGACCCCGATGCAGGTATCGCGAAACGGACCAGCGAGCTGAGTATTATGGCGTCACTGGAGCGCGACGCACCCCTGTTCAACGACAAAGGTTAGCACTTCGTAGCCGATGTCTCCAATGCTGCTTGCCAACTTCTTGATGCAGGCCTCGTCCGTCACCAGACCACCATGGTCGTTGATCTATCCCAGGTGAAGCCGTTCGAAGAAGAGAAGCGTTGGTGGAAAAAATCTGAAAAGAAGCAACCTGTCAAGATCAGGTTCATCATTGAAGCTGTCATCGGCGTCGCCGAAGTCAGCTTTCATTGCCGTACGTGGACACACGACCTTACCGAAGCTCTGCTGGCATACTGACGTGATACATCGCAGTCGACCCACACACGGGGCGACCCATTAGCAAGCCAGTTGACCTCAAGGTTGATTGCGAAGAGTTTGTCACGTCACCTCCCAAAATGTCACTCCCAGTGCGAGAGTCGTCTTCCTCTAGTTAGCAGGCCTCGGGTTGCTGGCCACACCTAGTAATGTCATTCATCACATCAGTTCAGACCAAATTCCGTGGCTCGATGTTTGATTTCTCCTCGTCTGGCTAGATAACACTACCTAGACATCCACCGGATATTCAAACTATGTTGGACAAGGCCGAGCCGAGAAACGCGGGAAAGGGGGGTAGCGGGGCGGCCGGGCCGGGCCGGGCCATAGATGGCGGTTGCGAGAGCGCCCCTGCCAGAGTCGATTTTGGAGGGAAGGGGGAGACGAATGTCTGGCGACCCCGGGGACTGTCGTTTCGAGTGTTGATGTTTCTGAGGAACGGAGGCGTAGTGGCGTAAGGGTGGTAAGGAGAGAGATGATGGCGTCATCGACGGGAAGTGATGGACGGGACCGCCTGATTACGGAGGAGAGTCCCGTCTCGCGGGAGATGTGAGGGGGGAACGGCCGGCGTGGTTTGCGGTGAAAGAGAGAGAGAGAGGAGGAAGAGGTTCAGGTGAGAGATAAAGAGCGTTCGGCCGGGGGGGTTATTGGGTATAACTTTTTCGGTCAGGACGATGACCTGGGAGCTGTTGACGCCGTGTCATTCCCACACTCCAACAACCAAGCAAACAAGGCAGCCTCGCGGCAAGTCAGATCTGAATACTGCCCCTGCCGAGGCCTGCCTGATCCCAGCGCACAATAAATAAACGAAGAAAAAAAGGGAATCCGGAGAATACATAACAGATGTCCATGGCAAAAATGTGTCGCGTTCGCGTGTCGGGCGTAAGGCGGGCAGAGAGGCGGACTTGATTAGTCCGAGTTCTGGCCCTGGCTGCGGCGCATCTTCTCGGCCTCGAGGTTCTCGTACAGGAGGAAGAGGGCCGTCTCGTTGGCCTTGGCGGTGCCCATGATGGTGAACATGCGCTCGCCAGTCTCGTCATGGGGGGCCTGGGAATGGATGTTAGCACTGAGGCAAGGGGAAATGAGGTAGCAAAGACTGACCTTGGCAATGGAGATGCGGGCGCCGGAGGTCTTCCGGATCTCGCTGATCTTGCTGCCGGCGCGGCCGATGATGCAGCCGACCATGTCAGCGGGGATGCTGATGTTCTGCGTCTGCAGCTCCTCGCCGTTCTCGTCGTGGGTGGGAGGTCCGCGGGAGGCGGCGTCAGAGTCGGAGCGACGGTTGAAGGGACGCGAGCCACCGCTGCCCCCGTTGCTAAAGTCGGCGCCGTTGCCCGTTCGCAGAACCCGAGGGCTGCCAAAGTCCTGGCCCCTGTTGCCGCCAGCAGGGTATCCGGAGGAGGCAGCAGCAGAGCCGGAGCCAGAGCCCGAGGTGGCGCCGGTGGCGGGAGCAGGGGTGCTGCCGGTGCCGGTGCGCGAGACGGGGTTGTACAGGACAGTGCCGGTGCCGCGCTGCCAGTCGTCGACGAGGCACTTTGAGATCTCCCAGATGGCAGCCCTAATGCCTTCAGGGGTACCCTGGACCTCGACAATCCTCTCGGTGGACTGGGGGAGCATCTCCTTCTGGGCGACCATGCGCACGCCCGAGACGTCCTGGATGTGCTTGATCTTCAAGCCCTGGCGGCCGATGATGGTGCCCATCTGGTTGTGGGAGATGAGGAGCTTGATGGCTGGAAAAGGGTTAGCTGGTACGGGTTGGGAGGAAAAGAGACAAACTTACGGTGGGTGCCGTTGTTCTGGACGACGCCGCCCATGCCGACAGAGGGAGCGCCCTCGAGGAGAGAGTTGGCGACGATGGAGTAGGCGCGCGACACGGCATCGCATCCGCCGGTGATGGTGAGGACACGGTCGTGGACGCCCTGGACGACCTTGCTGACGCCAGCCTTGACGCCCGTCTCGTCCCGCAGGTTGGCGACGTTTTGGCCGCCCTTGCCGATGATGACGCCGGCTTCCTTGGAGGAGACGACTGCGCGAAGGGTGAGCTGGGCCTGCGCGTACTCCTCGTCCGTTCTAGGGGCGGGCTCGCCATCGGGGCCGAGGCGGGGCTCGCCGTCGTCAAGCTTGAGCTGGTCCATGGAGTTGAGGACGTCGCCGTTGGGGGGGAGGGTATCTTGAGCGGCGGACATGATGGCGGGTTGTTGGTGGTGGGTTGACGGGTGGGTTTTGGCGANCGAGGTGAGGTGAGTGAGTGAGGGCGGGGGGAGGGGTGAAATTGGGCGAGGGAGGAGAAAAAGAGGCGGGCGCGGAGCGGGCGGTGAGGTGTCTTGGGCGAGGGGATGTTCGCGGGGAGGTTGTCGGGGCGAGATGAGGTTGAGATGGAGACGGGAGATGGGAGGATGAGGGAGAGGAGGCGGGATTAGGTCGGTCGGGCGATGGGTTGGGAGAGGCGCATGGGAAGGTACGCGATTGATGGTAGGTGATGAGAATGCGGGAGGAGCGTTTCAATCAGTCGGTCGCTCGCTACTGCCGCGAGTGTGTGTTGTGGTCCAGAACGGTGCGGCCGTCAGGATTGGCCCTGCCGTGGGAGGGCCGTGGGTCCTCCTTCCTGGCCAAGCTGGCCTACCGTCCTCGTGGTGCCCGCCGACAACCACGACACTGGACACGCGTGGGTGGCCCCGGCAGGCGTGTTCGAGGCGGGGAGTGACGTGGGTATGAGCTGGGGAGGCTAGCCTACTAACGCCACACAACCAATCACTATGCCTTTTCTGATAACCTCCCATCCGGCCTCCCTCCCTGCAATGTCACCACCGAAGGAGGGGAAAACTGCCGTCACAGGGCAGAGTGTGCGGTACTGGCTTGAGACGCCAAAAGATAGGGTCCGGAACCTGGTGCCCCACCTTCCCTCGCCCGCCCAAGGTACTTTTCCTGATGATTTTTTCGACAGGGAACATGCACAGGAGCTGTCCGCGTCGCCGCACGAGTACCTGCCCCTCTCTACCGACGCGCCGCCAAGTACCCTTGTCCTGCCCTGCCTGTCTGTCCGTGTCTCGTGCGGATTCTTTCCTCCTTGGATGCATGGAAACAGGTGATACATTTTGGCAGCAGCATTATTTTGGGAAGTCTCTGCATTTGCGACGTGTATTTTGCCCAGGCCGCTGCTGCATGGAGGGAGGACGGGACCTCCAGCTGAGGTGCTGGGCCGTACCTGCCATACTTCCGAACTTCTTGCGACAGCTAACAGCTTCACACTGCTCTGAAGGCCGAAGATGCCCTCACTTCCCATCGCCCAACCCCCAACCCCGCCCTGTCGCACGTTTCATCGCCAACCCGCAGGGTTCCCCAGACGGCGCTTGCTCGGGCATGCACTGGTCTCGTGTCGTCGCACCGCGTCCTTGTCCGCGCCCTGGTATCAGGCGAGTGCTACGCGCGGCGGTGTTACGACAGGTAGACAGCGAGACAACACCATGCAGGCCCCCTTGCCCTCGACGCGGGGTTCAAGTTCGACACTTGCGGGTATCCTGACATGTCGTGGGCCGCCGTCGGCTGTCGTCGCCATCGTGACGCAGAGCTTTCCCTGCCATGCATACCTCGGACGGGTGCCCTCCGCGGACGATCGAGATGGCGATCGCTTCCGCCTCGGTGATACCATCAATGTCCTTTGAAATCAACACTCCCAAACGCCATCTTTTTGCTCGTGAATCATGCCTCTGGCCAGCTATGCCTTCAGCCTCGCCTCCTCCATCCGCCTCTCCACCGTCGGGAGCAGGCCAGCGAGAATGTTTGGGTCCCTCATCGCCACCGTCATGTCGTCAGGCAGGCTGCCCGACATGTATAGTGCCTGTACCATCACCTGTCAGCAGTCGTCAATACCTCTATCATGTCTAGACTCACCCGTTTGGCATTGGCAAAGCTGTCTTCCTTGGCCGTGTACTCGCGCAGCACCACTTCTTGCGCAAAGTCGACGTACACGCGCGTGTCCCTGATCCGCACGACCACATTGTCCAGTCGCATGAAGAGCCGGCACAGAAGCAGCATGCGCTGCTCATGCACGCGCACCTTGACGCTGAAGATGGAGATGCCGTTGTCGTCGAGCTCCGACTCGTACAGCACAACCTCGTCGAAGAAGAGGATCGGGTCGCGCCGCTTGAGCAGCTCGAGGGGGATTTCTTCCGTTGAGGGCATAAATCCGCCGGCTTCGGTGGTTGTTCCCGCGTAGTCGGTGCTGTAGCTCCAGTCGTAGGGCTTGACAACCTCTTTGATGCCCGCACTTGTCTTCTCTCGGCTGCTGCTCCAGTCGCGCGCGTAGGCCACCTGCAGCATCTTCTTGTCCGTCTTGTCGACGCCGTCCAGGGCGTCATAGGCGTTGAACGACACGGACCATCCTGTCGGCTCGTGCGTCACCGACACGAGGTTGTCGCCAAAGATCATCTCGGGCACTGGGATGCCGAGGCGCTCCGTCATGTCATCGATTGGCCCGGCCTTTGAGATTGGTAGTTTGCGCGTTGCGATTGTGAAGTTGCCCTGGCGATGTCTCGTCGTCGCCGACTCGAGGGGCACCGCCGGGGCGCCAGGGAAGGGCTCGTTGACGGATGAGATGTGGTTCATGGTGTCGGGCGCGAGGCGCGGGGTTGTTCGGGGTAGAAGTAGAGGTGCGGACCGAGCTATGGTCGGCGGGAAGCTCGGGGTCGATGTGATGGCCAAGTCGAGGGACGGCGGGGATGGAGCTCGGAGTGTGATGTGCTTCTTTCGAGGAATGGGTAGCTTTTTGAATGCTCTAGTCAGGCATTACGCGTGCATACGAGTCGTGACGACTGTCCCGCCTTTCGAGATGATGGAGCTTCATCGAGCATCTCCAAGGTCCCCTACCTGAGGTTTAGCACCTCCCACGCCAGCGCTAAGAGTAGGCCCCTGCTGAGTCATCCAGGCATTGCACCGTCCATCCTCCTGCCTCACAAAGTCACAATTGTCCGCCGGCCCAACATCTCACTCGAAAGCGATGTCATCAAAAACGCAATTGCTGCATCCGCAAAACGGACCGGGACGATGATGCAGTCTCGAATCGGAGCCTGATCTATTTCGATTCCCTTGTCGACCAGTCCGGACACCGAGGGGCATGCAGGCAACCATGCATCGCCCCCTCACCCCCCATACGTCGGGTGGGAGAAGGAGCAGGCTCCGGATAACTGGTGAATCTCCAGGATGCCTTACATCTTCTCTCTTCATCTTCATAATACCACACCCTCTCTCCTACAGTCACCATGCTGTCGTTTGATCCCTTCCTGCAATTCACGGCTCCAGGCCTGGAAGCATCACAAGACTCGTGGTCTAGTGGCTCTGGCCCGAACAGCCTGCTGCACAACGTCATCAGCTTACTCGGGGCGGTCCAGGTCCTCGACCATGCACTGCTGCCGATTGTCTGGCCCAGGAACCTCGACAGATTCGGAAAAGGCGGCACTGCCAGCATCCAGCACTCTTCACTGAGCGGCGAGGTTGGCCTCTCTTTCAAGAATGTCGACCCTCGGAACTTCCCAGCCGTCGCCCCCGAAGAGGCAGAAGCAGCAGCCTTTCTCTCTCTGATCAGAGAGCTGGACTGTGCACCCAGAGACCACCCTAACGTCACGGAGCTGCTGGGTATCTCGTGGGAGATCAACGACAGCGGCAAACCGTGGCCAGTCCTGGTCTTCAGAAAGGCACCCCACGGCGACTTGCAGACCTTTCTTGAGTCGAGGGAGGCACCCCTCTCCTGGGCGCAAAAGCTCCGGCTAATCTTGGACATTGTTCGGGCTCTACGCTACTTGCACACCATTGGAGTCGTACACGGAGACATCAACCCGCGGAACATACTCGTCTTTGAGGACAACCCGAGCGAATTTACTCTCAAGGTTGGCGATTTCGGATATGCTACGTTCGGCAAGCATGAAGAAGCCACGGTGCATCTCCCCTATACCAGGGGTTGGGCACACCCTTCCAGTTTTCGGTCGCACTGTTATCTTCGCATCGCGAAGAAGATTGAAACCTACGGCCTGGGCATGGTGATCTTTGGGCTCTTCTTCCACGACATGCCCGACTACCCCACGGTCGACCAAATTGTCGACAGCCAGGAGCAGGGGCAGATGCTTGATCTCGCCAGACGCCATAACTCTTCATCGGCGTATTCCGCCGAGGAGAAGCGGTTCCTCGAGAGTCTCCTCGAGGGCACTCTGGTACATGATCACGAGGAACGTCTGGGCTCTGACGACGTCTTCCGACTTCTTGAGACGCAAGATTGTATCAAGAGTTTCTTCGACCCCAAGCTAGACGGTGTTCCTTCTGCCCCAGCCCCAACGACCATGGTGGTATTCGAAGTAAGTTTTCCAAGGACAAATCTGGCCCTCGGCTCTACTGACAGGTCTCAAGTTTGCGAAATACGCCTTCACCCTCGCCCATGTCGACTATCGAGTACGATCGCACATTGTCAAAGCCATGGAGGAACTGCTTGCTAGAGCCCCCGACTCGATACATTTCAAGAAGCATGCTACTTTGCAACTGGCACTCTGCTACCACATCGGCTTCGGCATTGCCAAGGACGAAGCAAAGTCTCAGCAACTGATGCTTCTGGGTCAACACCCCCCCGATGCCCTGTCCGATGAAGTGGAAAAGCTGAGCCACCACAACGACCTCCGGTTCAGAGAAGGTTTTGCGGAAATGTGGTCCAACAGCCTCATCCGCTCAGTTGACCTCGTCGAAGTTTATCGCCAGCACCCGTTCGAACCAGAAGGGTTGGCCCTTGAAGCCGAGTTCGACGTACATCAGAGGGAGTTGCGGGACATGACATCGGTTCTCGGCGAGGATCACCCGCTCATTCTCGCCTTGAAAGCAACTCAAGCTTGTCTTTTGAGTGGTGCGGCAAACTATGTTGACGCATGTGCCACATTTGAGAGCATCCTCCAAACCGAGGAGAGGCTGCACCTCGACACCACAGAGACGCAAAAAGAGCTGGTGCAACTTTACTACGAAATGGGCCAGTACCAAAAGGCCATTGATCGCGGCGAAATTCTTTGCAACAGCCTCAAGTCAGACCTTGGGGAGGATCATTTGGAGTACATTGACAGGCGATCGCGACTCGCAGCTGTGTACGTCGATGCTGGAGAAATCGACAAGGCGAGGGAAATTGCCGACAGGAACGTCGAGATCCTTACTGACAAACGCGGCGAGAATCATCCCGAGACCCTGTCCCAGATGCGATTCCAGAGTCAGGTCCTTCTGGACATGGACCTCCTGGATGAAGCGCATGAGCTCATCGACCACGTCATCAAGCAGCAAGAGTTGACCCTCGGCGCGGACCATCCGAATACCCTGAGAAGCAAGCAGATCTTGGCGAGCGTGTACTTCAGCAAGGATGATTTCGACATGTGCATCGCTTTGGAGGAGGAGCTTCTCAAGGAATGGACCAGTCGATTCTCTGAAGGTTCCCAGCATCCCGACCTGGTTCACATCAGAGCCCAACTTTCTCACTCCCACATGTTCTCGGAAGAGAACGTCAACAGCGAAGAGGCGACAAAAAAGGCCAGGGATGACATCATCCAGGTCTTGGGACCGGAACATCCGACAAGCTTGGAAGTCTCAGACGCCCATGTCAACGCCTTGATGTCGGCCAGCAAGTACGCTATGGCTGTGCGGCTGGGCACCGAGATACACGAGACTGCCAGCAAAACACTCGGGCTAAGCAACCCCCTCACCGTCACCATCACGCATACGCTCGGGACCGCACATCGTCACAACGGAGACCTCTTCCTAGCAGAATACATGCTCTCATATGTCGTCGCATTTCGGACTCGCGTATACGGAGAACTGCATCAGGACACCATCAGCAGTGTGATGCAGCTCAGCTGCGTCTACAGCGAGCTCGGCCAGCACGAGAAAGCATCCAAAATGGCCCTTGCAGCTGTCGAAGCGACCCGTGAGAAGCTGGGTCCTGACAAAGGCACGACAATCATGTATGAGCTCAACCTAGCCATGACGCACTGGGATCTGGACGACTTTGAGACGGCCAAGAAACTCGAGTACGACGCGGTCAATAACGCGAAAGCATCCTTCGGCATGGATGACGAGGTTACTCTTCTTGCCATGTCGCGCCTTGCTGGAACGCTGAACAAGCTGGCTGAGTGGGATGAGGCTCTCAAGTATGCCGAGCCGGCGATGCAGGGGTTGGTGACGGCTAGTGGTGAGCTTCATGAGGAGACGTTGATGGCCATGACGGAAGTTGCTGCGAGTTACGCTGGGCTTGGAAGGTTGGTGGAGTCCCGGGACCTTTATCAAAAGACTTTGGTCTTGCTGGATCGGAAGATGAGGGAGGAGGAGGACGAGGAGGATGAGGACTGTGACTGCGAGGAGGATGAGGTCCATGAGCATGGGGAGTATTGGCTGCTCCGGCAGAACCGCCAGCTTCTCGAGGCAGTGGAGAAGCGCATCAGCGAAGATGCCTCAAGTTGAAGGTCTAGCTATGGTATCTCAAGCCTTCCAGCGAATGACTTGTCTTGGCAGGAAGGGTAACTCTCTGTTATGTGATTATTTACGCTTCTCGGTCTGTGTTTGTACCTTCGATTTGTGAAATTTCACAGACGATACCTGCCTAGTCTTCCTTCTCGCTAAGTAGTTTATCGGCATGCGACCTCCATAGCATCCGCTGCATCGCGTGGAACAGCACCATCGTGAAGACCATCAGCCCAAACGTCAGGACGGCAAAGATCCAAAAGTCAGCGGCCACGACGAAATGGGTCGCTTCACCTGCATCTGAAGCGGTAAGGTTCTCGATGAGATTGGAACTGAAGATGGTCTACATTGCATGTCAGTCCTCTGGTGTTGAAGCCTGCGTGGGATCGATGCCACGTACCGCGCAAAGGCTTGCAGGCAGATAAATGGTCGCAATCAAAGTCAGGGACTTCAGCGCAATAGAATCCTTGTGAGCTTCTGTCGCAATGTCGGCGAGAAGTTTGTTCGTCTTGCTGTCTTCCAGAGAGAGTCGCTCCATGACGGTGAGTTTGTCGCGCATCACCATGCTTGCCTGGTCTACGACACGCGGAGTCAGTAACTTCCTTTCACGGCTGTCTTAGGAGTACAGGAGTCTGTCTTGCGAGCAGCATGCCACGTGGATACCAGGTGGTTACCACGTGGGACAACTCGCGAGACAGGCTCCTGATACATCTCAAAGGGGTAAAAAACAACTCGGGGGTAACGGTACATGACTTTCGGACGTTGCGGATCTCGATAATTTGAGATAGCTTAAAGGTCAGCATGTGGCCTGCTTTTGTGCTGGGGGGTTGTCCATGCTTACCAGAGATGATATTCTGCTCGATCGCTCAATCATCAAGTCCAAGTTTTCCTGGAGAGATGCGATGTCTTGCTTGTAGTCTTTGAGTCCGCGCATCCAAATGCCCAAGCTTGACCAGTCGTCGCCTAACCTGTCGGCTAGATCACTGCAGCATCCTAATGCTCTCTTGGCGGTGCGGAGTTTGGTCTGGATGTAATGAATACTTTTGCAATCATCAAATGAAACGAGCAAGTCTTCTTCTTCCTCTTCTTCGTCTGCCTTGGAACCTTGGGCCTTGTCGTCCTGGTAATTGGTGAGCATGCTGACAACTTTGACGGGAGGAACGTACTGACTAGATGATCCAACCTTTCACCAAGATATTCCAGGTAATCAGGCCAATTCCGAGATGCCCTTCGGAGAATTTGGAGATGAAGCTCGGAATCTCGAGCGACACTGGAACCCTCTTCGAGACACCCGGCATACATGTCTTGCCCAAGGGTGGTCGGGGTATCCTCCAAGGAGCGAGCAATGTCGATGAAGATCCATTGAGCTGGCTCTTCGTCTATAGCCCGAGAGTAAACACCGATCTCTCGTAGAGACCACGGGTCACCCCGTCCTCTGTGGTTCTTTTCAACTTGATACAAGTTGTAGCAGACTTCATCTGAAAGGGCACCGTAAGCGGCTTGAAGCATATGTTGACTGGAGCAGCATTTACAATGGCGAGGGTCTTGATAACTTGATGAGAAAACGAGTCGAGCATTCTTGGGGTCTCGACTTCTGCAACGAAACGACCGGAAGAGCTTGTTGTAATCTGGGAACGCGGAAGTAGAGTCAAGCAGGATGTTCAAAGCAGAAGCCGTAATCTCAAACGGTCCGTAGGTGAAGGATTTGTAGAGGAAACTGCCCAAAGACTTCAGTACTTTGTCCACCAATTGGGCACGAGAGTGTCATGATCGTAGGGAATAAGGTGCCTGCCTACAAGAAGACATGCTGGTTCCTGGGTGGATTCTCAAGTCAAACCCCGTCAGTTACGGAAGTTGGAAAGGTGAAATGCGTGCTTACCTGGAAAAAGTTGGCCAATGCCACGTGGCTCTCAAGAGTTATCTCTTTGGGTTCTCCGGCTGCATGATGTGAGCCCGCTGTGACATGCGTAGGTGGGTGCAGGGATCGCAACGCACCTCCATATCGAACCTCCTCATTGATCATCACCACCCCGACCCGGACATGACTCTGGAAAAGCCCGTCGCTATCGCTCTGCAGGAATCGCTGACGCATAATTGAGAGTACCAATGACAGCTACAGTTGTTTCTGGATGCCGACCCTCGCTCATTTAGAAGGACTGGGAGGTGGTGGATTCTCTTGACAGGCGTCGGATAAGGCAGCCATGTAGGCTGATTTGCAAAAGCAATGGTCACGGCCATGCAGCGAATGAGAGAGGTGTTCAGTGTGGCCAAGGGGTCGGCTCGGGGCGCAGTGAGACAGGTGGGCTTCAGCCAACCGACGAGGGACTTCAGTGAGCTGGGCGCGTATTTCATGCACGAGCGTGCATGACCTGTGGCCTGATTCACACATTCGTCACCGAGTCGCATGAAGAATCCCATATATAGCCCAGACTGCACAGCCTCTCGAGTTTCCAACCCCGCAGATCTTCCACTTCCATTACTTAGTCCTCCCGACGAACTCGAGGCGAAGACAAGACCATTCCACCCGACGCCATGGCTGTTATGCAAATGATTGAGAACAGATACATTGACCGGGCCGACCTGGATACACTTCTTCGATCTCTGTTTGGAGATGATTGGAGAGTCAGGGTAGGCGATGTCACAGGAACTTGAAGACCCAGGCTGACGATGGTCACCATGAAGGAACAGGAGAACCACTACAAGGTTACTGTGCCGAGACTTCTGACCTCAGTAAGGGAATTTATCCCAGAATCGCGAGATGCCTCGACGATGCGTGTGACTAACCCGGTCGCAGGCCGAAACCGATTCCATTTCGAAGTCTTAAACCTCACTGGTACTTCGCCGAAACAATATGGAGGACCTCAAGGTATCGATCGATTCCTTGCGACGCGGGAATCATGAGGGTGATTTCTTCATCCCGCGACAAGCCCTGCTGGACATTATGCCACGAGCGACAATCAGGGTCATCCTTTCAAAGCATGTCCCTCCCCATCAACTCGACGAGATCCTCCACGCCATCTATCCCCACGGCCGCCTTCTTTTCGCACTTCTCGTCAACATAGATCAGCTCAACTCGTTACCAAGATTCATTGAACATGATCAACTTCAGCTTGGCCAGCTCGACCACAAGTTACCCTTTGATATGACTGTTTTGTCAGGCATCATAGGCCAGGAGCATGCCGCGCCCTTTTGTGAGAAGCAGTGGGAGTTTCTGCCACCCGTGTTTTCTCCATTTTCCATCCAGAGATATCTGGCCGACTATGTGAAGCTGCCCTACCTCGACCAAAAACAATTAGGTGCGGGCTCTTTCGGTGTAGTGTTCGAGGTTGAAATCGATCCTGCCCACCAGCGCCTCCAGGTGGCGTCCAAAAAGGTAGCAGGCATCTACAAAAGTCAACCTTTGGAACTGTGACTGAGATCGACAGGTCGTCAGAAAAGACATCATCCGCAAAAGATCTCCCAACGACTGGCAGGCCGAGCTCGAGGCCTTGGCCACCCTCGGACTGCTCAGCCATCCCAGCATTGTCAGGCTTCTCGGGTTCTACATCTTCAAACAAGTCCCAAGCTTCCTCTTCCCCATAGCCGAGGGCGGGAATCTCCAGGATCTTCTCGACTCGCCCCGTCCAGAGGATTTCCAAGAGGACTCTTCTTTTCTCATCGCCATGGCAGGCCTGGCATCGGCCATTGCCGCTGTTCACGACTTCACCACCGCCGAAGTCGACCTCGAGCGTATTGGATTCCACCACGACGTCAGAGCCGCGAACATCTTGATCGATCGTCACCACTTCATCCTCGCCGATTTTGGTCTTGCGCAGCTCAAAGATCCATCAGAAGGTCCGTCAACAGCCTACCGAGTGAGAAAGGGCCTGAACGTGGCACCCGAATGTCAGGACTTGGACGGGAATTTCCAACGACACAATGTGTCACGGGCGAGCGACATTTGGTCGCTGGGGTGTATCCTTCTCAGCATCTTGACGTACATCCACGATGGAACGGGAGGTGTCGAGTCGTTTGAAGATGAGAGGACTTTCAGTGTTGGCAACTTTGAGTACAACCACTTCCACCAGGGTCGGCTGCCACATCCTGTTGTCGCCGAGCAGATTAGAAGCCTCAGATACAAGGCAAGCCGGGCGGAGTTGATGGCTTTGGAGCTCGTCGAAGGCATGCTTCGCATCGACCCGGAACAGCGACCTGTTGCGAAGCAGGTCGAGCTCACGTCCATCAGGGCTGCCCTGACCGCACAATGCCAGGCCGTCCTTGGGAAGTTTGACACGGTACTTGAGATGGGCTCAGGCCGAGACCTTTCCGCCGATGCAAGGGTAGAACTCACTCGCCTTAAGAGCTGGATTACCATCGCCAGGCTTGATGGGTCATCCATCACAGCCGGGGACGAGGCGGCAGGGTTCCTCGAGGACAAGCTCTCCTTCTCGCTCTTCACGACCATCAACGAGCTGCTTGAGTCTCTAGGGCGTTCCTTGGAAGAAAACATGGCTGCCTCAGCTTCAATCACCCACAAACGCATCATGCTGCCTGTCCGCCGATCCATCACGGCGCTCTACAAGCTGCTCTCACCACAGAGTAGGGAAGAGGCACAAGGTCTCTCCGAAGTTTCTCTCCTACAAACAAACAATCTTCGAGACTTGGAGATCAACAGCAGAGCAGCAATCGTCGATGGAGCTGCAGACATGGCCAACCTCCCAGGCCTGGCCAAGGCCAAGAGTGGCATCCGCGACGTGGGGCGAAATCTTGCCAACAACCCCCAGATCTCCGACGCTGAGCTTCTCAGTTTGCCTGAGAACCTGGAGCAAGTATTTGAGGGTCACTTGACTGGTCTCATCCCATGCGCCGACTCGCTGACTGAGCGCCGGAGAGTTCTGGTGGAAATCAAAGAGTACCACGACACCAACCACAGGAACATCCTCCTCCAGAGACTGTCGGACATTGTCAGGATATCCCAAGCCGTTGAGAACAATGAACACGTCGGCATCTTGCCATACATTGGCTTCTACCGCGTCCCGGGCCACACGGCTTTTGGAATGGTGTACAGTGTCCCCAAGTCTGCAGTGACCCATCAGACATGCCGACCAACATCTCTGCACCAGATCCTGTCGCCGAAACCCGGTTCCGAGGCCAGTCCTGACGGAAGTGACCTTCCCTCTATGAAGAGACGGCTTGAGATTGCCTACTCAATCGCCAAGTCGTTGAGCTCCATCCACAAACTAGACTGGGCACACAAGAACCTCTCGTCATACGAGATTGCATTCTTTCCTTCCCCCGCTTCACCCACACCCTCCTGGTCGCAAAAGCCGTACCTTGTCGGTTTCCGATATAGCCACCCCGACGGCATGCCAGGAAAAAACAAAGGCCAGGCAGTGTATACCGAGGGTCCTTCGACAGAAAGCCCCTCCGGCTATGGCACCGTCTACCAACACCCTCAGTACCGCGAACGCAATGTCCGGTACAGGCTCAGGTACGACTATTACAGCCTCGGCATCGTCTTGCTGGAGATTGGCTTCTGGAAACCGATAGATAAGCTCGCCAGTAGAGGGGCCCTTGGCGCGGAGGGGACACGCCGGCATTTGCTTGAGAGAAGATTGCCGTGGCTGAAGCATCTCATGGGAGATGTCTATTGTGGGGCTGTGAGTAGATGCCTGGGCCAGGAGATTATTGATGATGGTGGCCAAGATGCTGGGGTTCTGGAGCAGCAGCAGCGAAAGATTCAGATCGAGTTTGAGGCAAAGGTGTTGGCGCCACTGTCAAGGTTAGCCAGCCTCAGTCTTTAGAGGGCTTGAGGGATGGATAATCGGCCGGCGATGATCTGTGTAGTCTCAGTCCTGTAGTTTGTTGCGTTTTGAAACGGTCATGCGCCAGTCTGCACCGGTGTTCTGATCAGCTGGCCCCTGCGTCATTTCATATGTTCCGTCGATCGATCTGGCACAGCTGGTCGTTGTTGATCTTTGTGAATTGAGGCAGCGAAAAAGCAAATCGTCCTCCGCTTTGAGGAGCACATCACTGCCAGATGAGAGCCGTATCAAAAGGGTCCGTCACCAGAGCGCCCAGGTCTGCCTGTGACAGGTAGGTCATGAAGGACTCCTGGTCGGTAAACGCGAGGTCTTGATCGACCTCCTCTTGATGGGTTGGCGCCAGCTCATCAACAGCTCTTTAGATGGCTCCTGCGACAGTGCTGTTCGCCTCAGAGGAGAGTATCCTTGTATCTAGCTGGCGTTTCCTCGCGTCGACAAGCTTTTCGACGGCACGAGTGATGCTTTGAATGGACGCGAGCAGGGTTGTAACCGGTGTCACGGAAGGCATATCTCCCAAAGTTTGCAAGGCTTTTTCGACATATACCGAGTTATGTTCATGCTTGGTCGGATATCGGAGGGACTCGAGGAGAAGCACGGAGGAACTGGACTCGAGGAACCAGGCATCACGGCGTCGGAACTGAAGACGGCGACATGTCAGCTTGTGGGAGTAGTGGGGACCTCATCTGAAGACTGGACTTGCCTCGCTCGATTGCAACTTTTGGGAAATTGCCTGGAAATAGGTGATCCCATCGATGGTAGCGTCCGTAGCGAAGCGGCAGGCTTGCCGGAGCCAGACCTGATCCGTCTCTTGATTCGGGTCGGAGAGGACATACTCGGCGACGACAACGGTCGAAAGGCGCATTGTATGACCTGGAAGTAGGCTGGCCCCAGAAGTGTTAGGTATTCCGCGAGGAGACAAGCAAAATCGACAAACCGTAGTGGAGGAGCAATGCTGCCGTCGCCTTGGCTAGTGTCTCCAAGCCTGTCATCGTCCCAATGCCAACGTTTTCGCTCCATTTTGTGAGTCGGGCGTGTAGTTCCACGACCAGCTTTAAGAGATCATGCATCTGCCTGGGCTTGTCGTCGCTTGTCGTCGTTGACCAGGGCGGCCATCTCTTCTAGCAAGGCCGTCAGCTGGCAGAGGTTTGCCAGGAGAACTTGCCTGTCGGGACGTTCGTGCGAAATGTCGGCAAGAGTGATGATTCTCTTCCGGCCACCCATTATCGAGTACCAACTGCTCAGAGTTAATTGTGCGGATGGCAAGAGGAAAGGAGTCATACCAGTCATAGTGGTACAGAGCCCAAGCGGTCATCCGCGCTTGCTCCGCATGCGCCTCGGGACCCTTGAGACCTCCTCGGGCACCGATCAAGCCCATGGCCGCTGCTTTGCGACAGGCCGAGCCAATGGCAAGATATGCCGGCGTCGCGCGCCCCATGTTGAGCTGATACTCGGCAGTAAGCAGCCAGAACTGGACGGCTTCCAGAGAAACGGCATCCTCGTGTAGGGCGTTCTGCTNNNTTGCCAGGACAAATAGCTTTTCGCCCGTGGTCGTGTCTGCATTGCAAAGAGCGCCGCTGGCTAGGACTACGAGTATGTTGGCACGCTTCTAAGTGGACAACGCGCCATTGCCATCGGGGTCGTCGTACAGCTTGTCGAGGGACGAGACCAGGCCCAGCGGGTTGTAAAAGGGCAAGAGACACGAAATGGCAGTGTTGAAGTTGTCGAATAAGACTTGGGCAGTTGCCCTGGGTACGGAATTGACCAAGAAGGAGTGCCACTGGGACGGCGCGATGGGGACGAGGCCAGGCGACGGCGAAGGGTTGCCAAGGAAGAGGTGTCGCTGCCTGAAGACGTCGAGAAACGGACCAACATCGTGGGCACCGCTTGTGTTTGCGGTTCCTATGGCTTGAGGGGCTGTCGGGTGGAGAATGGACTGTCGAATGTGTTCTGAGAGGGCAAAACTCGACGTCGGGCCGAAGTAGACCTGGGAGTTGTCGGCGGTCGTCGCGATGACGCCTCTCTGCTCTTAAAGGGTACCCCGGGGGGTATCTCCGGGGGTGCTGGTCTCTGGCACACGTCTAGAGGCACCTTCTCCCGAGACTTGGGCACTTTCATGTTGACGAGTCCCAGTCGTGATGGGATCAGCCAAGCCTGGTGATGTCGAGGCTTGTGGTTGCAGGCGCCTCGACTGTCGGATCCTCGCCTTGAGTCGATGCAAGCACGCCGTCGGCTCTGCTTGACAGTTCCCGCACGGAATCAGCCCGTCGCATTTGACCTTTCGATTTCGGCACGGGTCGCCTGCTTTTGGTGTCTTCCTTGGTTGCGGTCTCATACTGTGGTGGTGGGAGTTTGAAGGGGTGGGCGGGGTGGAGTCGGAGGGGGGAAGTCACGATGATCCCACGCCCTGTAAATCCGTAAATCCGTAGGTAATCTGGACCCCCGTCCCGCATTTATGCCCTGCTGCGAGCATGTAAAGTGTTGACCATGATGCTCAAGTATAGCCACGCTTCGTTTGACGCGAATGCTGAACACCCTTGAGCACCGCGTCTGATGTTTGGTCGTGGGAACGAAGGTTCGAGCAGTGGGTGCAGAACCCGCGGCGGAAGTGGGATATGGACACGATATGTGATGATGAGAGGGATGCGCTGTTCGAGTTGCTGCGGCACATGCTTGCATGGAGGCCAAGTGAGCGGCCCGACGTGCAGAGGGTCTTGGAAGCAGACGGGATGACGAAGTGGGCTTTGCCTGCGTACCAAAGAAGCCTCGAGAAGACTTGACATCCTGGCCAGAGAGAAACGACAGTTGGCTATAGGAACGCTCCTACAGGGTGACAAGGTTGAACTATCTTTTGGACCAGAGCACATCTGACACCGCATGTGTCGGTGCTAAAGCCTCGGATTTACATTCAGTCTCAATCCCGGCCGACTACGGCCTCAAGGCCGAGCCAACAACTTGAAGAACATGAAGCCGGGCACTTCCCTCGTGTGATCTCTGTCTCTTGAAACGAACCATAACATCTACCTCGACTACCTAGATATTTCCTTTCTCCCCCAACCCCCATCGCAGCCATGTCCCTCTCCTCCAGAGGCCAAGTCATGGCAACCCCTGATAGCAAATACCTCCTCTGGGACGTCATCAAAGACCTCTGGGATCCCGAAGCAAATCCCTCAGGCTATCTAAACCTCGGCGTCGCAGAAAACGCCTTGCTCCAAGATACCCTTCTCAATCATGCCCTCGATAACCTCGACATCAACGTCACATCCCTCACCTACGGCGACGGACCTACAGGATTTCGTCACACTAAAGCTACCCTAGCCAGCTTCCCCACCAAGTACCTTCATCCCATCCAACCTCTCGAAGTAGACTATATCACCATCACAAACGGCTGCTCAGAAGCAGTCGAACACCTCTCCTACCTCCTCTGTAACCCCGGCACCGGCATTCTCCTCGGCTAACCCTGCTTCAGAGGTTTCTGGAGCTTCATCGAGAGCCGAACAGACGTCAAGATCGTCACCGTCCCCTTCTCCTCTATTGACCCCTTTGGCTCCTCAGCCGTATCGTCCTAAGAAGCAGCCATCCACCGCGCCAAAGAGCAAAACACCCCCATCTCAGCCCTCTTGCTCTGTAAACCCCACAATCCCACGGGCCGGTGCCATCGATACAGCCGACATCATCGCCCCCTGGCGCGTCCATGTCGTCTGGGGCATTTCTAAAGACTTTGGATCCAACGGCCTTCGTCTTGGCTGCGTCGTGTCACAAGCCAACCCTGCCGTACATCGGGTTCTCGTCCCTATCGCCGGGCTAAGCTCCTGCTCTTCCGTGACGGAGCGTATCACGGCAACTTCCTCGGAGATTCCATCTAGGTGGACGCTTACATTACCGAGAACAGGCTGCTGCTTTCGGAAAAGTACTCATTTATGGTATCCTGGGCTATCCAGCATGGCCTTTCGTACACCCCTGGCGGTAGTACTACGTTTTTCTTCTGGGTTAATCTCGGGGCCGCGTATACCAAAGCTCAAGGTCTGGGTGAGACCACGGCAGCAATCGAGGATGAACTCAACGCGAAGCTTTTGGCTCGTAAGGTCTTTGTGGCTGATAGCTCGACTTTTACGGCGGAGGAGCCCGGATGGTTTAGGATTACGTTTGCTTATGACCGAGGCATCTTGGAAGAGGGCCTACGCCGCATCATTAAGGTGATAGGAGGTAGACATGGCAGTGTAAGCCTGACTTTTTAGAACTGCCCACGGTGGCTCAATCAAACACACGATAAAAGAATTAGAACTTTGCCCTCGGGGAATGAATCAATAATATTAGACTCAACTAATCGGACCCTGCTCGCTCAACGTGACGGCGTATTTGAATGGGAATAGCAGCCGACCCAGTCCGAAACTCCAAACACTTCGAAACACACAAACGCCCCAAGCCATTTTTCTTTACCTCGCCCCGCTCGGAGACGAACTCTGCGTCATCTCCTCAAACTCCATCTCCCACCGATCCACCTCCGCAAACTTCTTGACCGCATTCTTCAGCTCCTCGGCCACACTCTCCGAGTCTTCCTCTTCACCAGCAGCGTCAAAAGTATCGTCTGGCGCCGGGCTAAGACCCGTCGAGTCCTCGTCGTCGCTTGGGTTCTCCTTGTCTGACGAACGCCTGCTATACGTCCGCTTGACCGTCCGCGCGGCAAGGGGGGTAGTCTTGGTCGCTGCCTTGCCACCGCGGGAGCCTGGTCGATTCGTTGCTGTCCGTCGTGCTAGGGGCGTTGTCTTTCCGCGCCGTCTTGAGGGCCGGGTGTCGATATACGAGAGCTCGTCCTCGTCATTAGCAAGGCCGGAGCCATCGACCTCGGCGTCTGAGGAGCCATCTTCGGTGGTTCGCGTCCTATGACGTCGGCGTGGCAGCAAGCCCGTCAGGGAGGCTGTTGTCAACTTGGGTGACGGCTTGCCCTTTTGCTTTTTCAGTGTGGTGTGTCGAGTTGCTGGCAGGTTGGGGGAGTGTGTGAGGGAGGGCGGGGAGGACATGTCGGAGATGTTGCCATCACGGAGGGGAGTGACGGGCCCGTGTCGCTTTCGTTTGACAGCCGCCCGCAGATCTGGCCAGATATCGTCCTCCTCCGATCCGCTACTCTGAGGTGGCGCCATGACTTCTGACAGGTTGATCGGGGTCATGGGCCGTGCTGGGGCTCGCATGGACGGGAGCTGAGGGGATGGCAGGGAGGGGAGGGATGATAGGTCTGACGAGTCCGAGTCGTTTGCGGGGTCGTCCGGCATGAGGTCGTCTGAATGCAGGCTTGGCGCGTCTGCTGGGACATCGATATCGGAGCCAAGGTCCTCCTCGAATGGCAGCTCAGGCTGTGTGTCGGCCTCCTCCACTGGTGCCTCGACCTCGGCTTGTGTCTCGATCTCCGCCTCGGCTTGCGGCTCAACTTCCAAGTCGACTGGTGCCTCAACCTGAGCCTCAGTTTCTGGTTCCATCTCAGCCGCAGCCTCTGACTCCGATGCCTCAAGTCGCGACACCTTCTCCGGCCGATCACTGCCCTCAGGCACCGCGATGCTCTTCCTCTTGCGCGACTTCGTACTGGAAGGCGCCTCAATCTCGAGCTCGGCCTCAACCACCTCAACGCTCTTCCCTTTGCGCGACCTGGTGCTCGACGGTGCCTCAACCTCAGCCTCAGCCTCAGCCTCGATCTCAACTTCAACCTCGACTTCCACCCCTCTCGTCTTCCTCCTATTCAGCGGCGTCGACTCAGCCTCAGGCGCAAAAACGTCCTCATCATCCGAGGCTGCGCCCGCTCCCTCCCCAGGACTCTCTGCACGCAGCGGCTTGCGGCCCGTCCCCAAAATACTAGGCTCCCTCTGCCTCCTCCTAAACGCGCCAATATTGAACGAAGAGCTGATGGCCGGCGTCCCTCCAGCGCGACTACTCGGCCGAATGGCCGCCGCATCGTTCCCAACCAGACTGACGCTCGGCGCGCGCCCGCGCCTCTTGAAGAAACCCGTCGTCATGCTCGATGTATCCGTCGACCGCTGCCCGCTAGGCGGCGCGTCCAGCTCCGTATCATCGCCAAGGTCCAGGCTGTCGTCGAGTCCCGCGAACATCTCGTCATCGAGCTCAAGGCCCGTCGTGTCGCGTCGCTGCTGCGCGGGCGTTGATTCTACTTTGCGGCCCATTTCCACAGAGATGTCAACCTTATTCGCCTCTGAAGTGGCTGCGTCGGATGTTGTGAGGACGTCTTCGAGCGCGAGGCGCTTCATCGCGTCGTCGCGGGCGTCGCTGGCCTTGCCGAGGGCATCTTGGGCTGCAGTGTCGAGGCGCGATTCGACTTCGGCCGATTGTTTCCTTCCGCGTCGCGTCGTTCGTCTGGGTGCTTCTTGGGTTTCTTTTTCGACTGCGTGGCCGCTGGTGCGGGAGCGGCCTCGTTCAGGGACGGCTTCGGTTTCTGCCGAGGCAGTGTCGGCGGCCTGCGCGGGTGCGGGACGCGATCTCCTCGGCCGGGGCATTGTGGTGTCGGGGAGTCGTCAAAGATTCAATGCGCTCTTTTCTGTTCGAATTTCGAGTTGATTTCTGAGGTGGACAAGGCTGACTGGGATTGCCGAAATATTGCGGTTGAGTGGGATGGTGATGTTTCGGTGGAAAACGCGCGACGCGTCGCGGTTGGGCGAGGCTCGATTCTGGGTGCCCCACCGCGCCAGCAGCTCGCGCCACAGCACAGCATCATCACTTGGACTCAGCAAAGCCACACTCCACCCGCCACAGGGAGGTCGATTGACAGAGGGACAAATCGTGCTGCAATCCAGCCGCCGTGTGATCAGAAACAAGTATTGACCCAAGTTCAAGACAAAATATATGGCTTTTCTTTTATTACACATGCTAAGCTCTTGGTTTCCAGAGCGGCGAGTCGCCACATGCAGGACTGCTGCCCACTCTCTTCTATGTGATTTTCATGCCACTCATACACTGGCCCCTCATACACTGTACTATACAACAGATCATACAACGGCAAATTTGCCCGCCTACACGAGCGCCTGGCCCATGAACATTGCCTTCTTGACCTCGGCAATAACGTCCTTCCTGTCCTTGCGGCCAGCGAGAACGATACCACGGCCACGACGGCCCATGCGACCAGCACGTCCCAGACGGTGGATAAAGTCAATGGTGGTGTGCGGCACGTCGTACAGGATGACATGGCGCACGGCGAGGGTATCGATGCCCCTGGAAGCCAGGTCGGTGGCGACAATGACCTTTACGTTGGGCAGGGAGCGCTTCGCGCCGGGCTCGGGGGTAGGAGGGGCGGGGCCGCGCATGGGCTCGGCGGAGGTGAAGGAGGAGAGCATAGCAGACTGGCGCTGCTCCGAGGTGTCACGGTGCAGGGCGATGGCGTCGATGCCCTTGGACTGAAGGTACTCCGCAACGGTCTGGACGGTCTCGCGCTCGTTGACAAAGACAATGATGCGGCGAATATCAATCTCGTCCTTCTCGAGGCCCTCATGGCGGGAGGACTCGCGGCCGATGGAGTAGATGGCATCGGCGGTGGCGAGGTCCTTGTTGTCGCGGTAGGGGTCCTTTGAGACATCGATGACACCGAGCTGGACGCGACGCGGGACGGCGTGTAGGTTGGGAGTGGTGATACGGACCATGTCGGGGAACTCGCGGGCAAGGTACTTGTCGAGACCGCGGGGAATGGTGGCGGAACAGCAGACGAGGCGCTGGACCGAAGGCAGGGCCTTGCTGACGATGGTGGTGGTCACAGGGGCGAAGCTGCGGTCAAAGAGCGAGTCGGCCTCATCAATGATGAGGTCGGTGACCTGGGAGAGGATGTTAGGGTCCGACTCTGCGATGCCAGCAAGCAGCTGGGGCGTGGAGATGACAACGTCGACGCCACGGGGAGAGTAAAGGTTGCGCTCGATGATTTCGGCGCTGAGCTTGGCGGAGAGCTTCTCCGACTTGAACTTGACCTCATGGGAGAGGGTCTTGGCCACGGCGCCGACCTGGTCAACGAGCTCGGCCGAGGGGACGAGGATGACAACGCGGGGGCGGGCCATGGTGGGGTGCGGCTCGTCAAACTTGCCCTTGACGACGCGGGACTTCTGGTTCTCGCGCTCCTCGGCGAGACGCTGCTTGTAGGCCTGGATGTCGGGGTTCTGCTCCTCAGCGGTCTTGAGGGCGTTGATGGCGGGGATGAGGTAGGCGAGAGTCTTGCCGGAGCCCGTCTCTGCGGCGAGGAGGAATTCCTGGCGGGCAGGCGTGGCGCCGCGGGTGCTGCGGGAGGAGAAACGACTCTGCTGGCCGAGGAGGGCGGGGATGGCGAGCCTCTGCACGGGGGTGGGCTTGACTTCGATCATGCCTTGAAGGGCGTCGTTGAGGAGGGCCTTTTTGACACTGGGGAGAAGCTGGAACTGGTCAAAGGCTTCGAATGACTGCATCTCGTCCTTGATCTGGTTCCTCCTCTTGTAGGACACATCGGCCAGGGCACGATGCATCTTGAGCGTCTTGAAGTCCTCGCGATCGCCCTTTTCAAACTTCGACGTCGACCTTCCTCCCGTTCGGTCTGAGGAGCGAGACGTCGTCCTCTGCTGTCTCGGTGCTGCGGCGCCGCGGCGCGTGGTCGTCGGGGGCGGGTTGAAGTAGGTGGTGTTCATGGAGCCAAAGGGTCCTTCGAATGATCGTCTCGGGGGCTTCTTGTCGCCGCGCGCGACGTGCTTGCGGTCGGAGAGCACCATGCGCGAGGGCTTCTCCTTGGTTGCGTAGGACTGGGCCTGCCATGTCTGCAGCAGGGGGCGGATGGAGGAGGAGGCCTGCGGGCGGAGGGAGATGTGGCATAGGGGGCACAGCGTGCCCAAAGTTCTGGGCGGCATCATGGCCGGATGTGGTGGAGTGTGAGGTGGTAAGTGAGGGTGATGGGTGATGGAGGAAGCAGCTTTCTCAGCATGGCTGCCTTTCTTGATACAGCAAGGACGCGCCTACGAATCTAGAGATTTTAATGTGGAGCTGGGGATTGGACCCTGCCTGTGCTTCCATGAGGTTCAGCGCACCTTCCACTGTAATTCCCCCCACTGCACCTGCATGCGCCATCATGCCGACGACACCCGATGCATTACTAACATCCTACCACTTCTCTCCCTCTCATTCGCGATAGCCAAGCATCTCCCTCATCAGCCCATCAGACCCATCCCTCCCTTTGATGCGCAGCGCGCGTGTTCAGCCTCGACTTGACCTCATCTCAGTGCCACCCACCCTCGCTTCGCTCGCTCACTCGCCCCCCGTGCCTCGCCTACGGCTATGAGACATTCCAAGCGCCCACAATGAGCGCCGACCTCCTCGCCGAGTTTGACAACTTCTACTCGAAGCCGCAGCAGTCGCAGCAGCAGCAGGCTCCCACATCTTCAGGCTCGACGCTGCAATCCGTCTCCTCGTCTGCAGACCCCTTCAACTTCAGCTCCTTTGGCACCACGTCGCACAGGGGACACGGACAGGCATCTCCGCCGCCGCAGTCATGGGGCACGGCGCAGACCTCGTCGTCGACTACGACGACAGCATCTAATGGCTGGGGCGACTTCTCCTCTTTTGGCGGCCCCATCGGCGCTGTCCCGGTCGTGCAGCCGCCGCAGGTCAAGGCCGACGATGAAGATGACGGATGGGGCGATTTCGAGACGGCCGATGACAAGGACAAGCCCAAGACAGAGGATCCAACGTCGCCGCCTCAAGGACGAATGCGTGCGTCCACGTTCGACCTCATGTCCAACAACCTCCTCGACTTCAACGGTTTTCAGCACCCGCCACCTCCGCCCCAGGGCCAGGGGCACCAGCGCACCGCCTCGTCCATCTCCAACATTTCCTACGTCCACATGTACGAGGGAAAGCCAACGTCTCCGTCTCCGCCCGCGCCCTACCTCCAGCCCAGCCCTCACCCGCCGCCGCCACCCCCACAAGCGCAACGGAAGCCAGCAGACCCCAACGTTCTGTTCGATGCCGAGGACTTCAACGGCGCTGAGGCCGGCGACGATGATGACGACTTTGGCGACTTTGAGACAGGGGACAGTTTCTCTCCTGCAGCTCCCGCAGTTACCGCTTGGCAGCCTAAGGCACAGTCGCCGCCGCCGCCGGTATCACTGCCAACGGTGGTCAAGCCCAAGCAGCAAGGCCGCGCCCCGGCACCCCTCTCTCTCGACCTGCTCTCCCTCGACACCTCTCCGCCGCCGCTGACTGCGAAGCGGACGCACGGCGCGACCCTCAGCGTCACTTCCCTCAGCGGCCTGACGTCCCCCACGTCATCTGGGTACCCCCAGGCGCCCAAATCGCCCTCTTTCAATGAGCGTAATCCCTTCCCAGGCCTGGCGCTGAAGACACCGACGACGCCCGACTTCTTCGCTCCCCAGACCATGGAGGAGAAGGAGCACTCGCCCACGCCCGTCACCGCGTGGCCGACGTTCGAAAGCGGTGTCGAGACCAAGCCTGAAGACTGGTCGTCCTTTGAGGACAAAGACTTTGAGCCTTTCCCCAAAGACAAGAAGCCCGCCAAGCCCGCGGCCCCGGCAAAAAAGGCCCCGGCCCCGGCGAAGAAAACCCCGCCAAAGCCTGTCGATACCTCCGACTCGTGGGACTGGGACGCCGTCGACACTCCCCCGTCCCAGCCAGCACCCTCTCCTGCCGTCGCCGTATCATCCGCTGTCCTCGACAACGAAGACTCCGACGCCGCTCCCCCTCCCACCAACATCCCTCCTCCCTCCGTCCTCCTCTCCATCTTCCCCCAGCTCCTCAGCCTCGCCAACAACTCCCTCTTCAAGCCCCTGGCCGGCCAATCCCAATCCATCAAGGACCGCGTCACCGCCGACCCGGCCACGGCCACCTTCCTCCGAGCCTACCTCCTTATTGCCACCGTGGCCGCCCGTATCGTCGCCGGCCGCAAGCTGCGCTGGCACCGCGACCGCTTCCTCTCCCAAGGCATGGCCATCTCCTCCGCCGGCGCAAAGGGAATGAAGCTCGCCGGCGTCGACCGCACCCAAGCCGCCCGTGAGGACCGCGAGGCCGCCGATCTTGTTGCCGTCTGGCGCGAGGACGTCGGCCGTCTGCGCTCTGCTGTTGCTGCGGCCAATGGCGCTGCCTCCAAGGGTACGGCACAGCTCAAGGTGCCTGAGCTGGCGGAGAACATTCCCGTCACGACGGCCAAGATGGTCGCTACAGCGCCAAAAGCCTGTGTTGTGTGCGGGCTGAAGCGGGATGAGCGCGTGACCAAGGTGGATTTTGAGGTGGAAGACAGTTTTGGTGAGTGGTGGGTTGAGCATTGGGGGCATCGGGCGTGCAAGAACTTTTGGGTAGAGCATGAGAAGCAGCTGCGGTCGAGGTGAGGCGAGGGGAGGTAGAAGGATTGTACATAGTCAAGGCCATTTACATATGGGAGTCAGTCGACCTACACTGCCCCAGGCTTTTCATTTGAATAGAAGCATCACGCTGGGTATTTCACCGCCGCACTCTGCCCACCCTTCGGCCACGCCCTTCGCACACGGCAGAGTTTTCGCCCGCTGTCCCAACAGACCCTCGCCCATCTCCCTGCTCTGACATATGCTAGAGTTCTTCCATCACATGCCCTTCCCTCCCTTCGAGGCCATTCCAGAACCAACAGGCCCCCGACGCCCCCGTCGACGCCGCAGATTACACCCATCATGGCTTTCTCAACACACAAGCGGCAGCGCCATGCGAAATATGCCCAAAAGTCAAATCATCAGGGCTCTCATGTAAAAACTCCACACAAATGGCGGTTCA
>JACAFV010000051.1:0-98165 GCA_014635975.1 Plectosphaerella sp. P0831 | reverse complement strand
GTCTTTTACACCAATATACAAACCGGTGCCTCGGGGGCGCCGCCACAACCTGCTCCACGCCTCCCACATCCGCTGCCGTAAAGTGTATTAGGAGATGGAAACCATCTGCCACCTCAATTCAGTGTTCCAGCATATTCTTTATGGCTTGAAATGTCCTCAAACCTTGCGATGGAGGCTTGAGGAAGAGGCTTCTCTGTGCTGGTTTTTTGGGCATAAAAGGAGAGAGATGCCCCCGTCTGGACTGATTCATCCATCCATCATCCATCCCAAATACCAAACTGCTGCTCGTTGCCCAGGTCTACCAACGCTTCAAGCTTCATTTTCCACACATACTCTTGAGAACTTTTGTCTTCACATCAGCATAATTCGTGAAGACTTCCTTGGTCAGCCATCTGCACACATCTTTCTTTCTCACTTACGTCTCTACGTGAGTGTATTTCTACCCCTCTTTCAACTTGTAAGTCCATCGGATCACTGCCACCGCCTCTCACCCCTCTCACACCAACCAGATCACAAGAACATCTTCCCACACCGTCACCATGCTCTCCTCCTCCACCATGAAGCGTCCCGATTGCTTCTACCAGTACGGCCAGGATCTCAATGGACCGCTCGCCTCCCCGTCCATTCCCTCCCTGGCTGCTAGGGGCAGACTCTCGGACCTCCTTGCCCTGGACGAGGACATGATCAACCGCAAGTCCTTCCTCATCACAGAGCGCGACCAGCAGCTCATGAGGATTGCCCGGGAGCCCGGCGAGGCCGACTGGCCCAGCGCCAAGTGTGTCGAGCGTCTCAACCCCGGAGAAATCCCTCAAAGGGCCTACTACCCTGACCCCTACGGCGACAAGCGCGATGACCCCGAGTTCCCTGTCATCGCCACATGTGAGCGCTGCCAAGTCAAGTTCGAGTGCGCCTACCTCAACGACCGGGCTCCAGAGATCAAACCTACATACACCCCGGCCATCTGCTGCAGAAGCATCCGGGTCACCCCCAAGAGTCTCGACATCACCTCCTTCCCGGCTCAAGTCCGTATCCCAGCGATCAGCTGCCCCCGTCCGGATCTCTGCCAGGCCAGGACCACTTGCTGGTACACCGAAGACCGCCTATTTGACTGGCCCTTCCGCCGCGGCGAACGCCGCCATCTTCCCAACTACGAGGAAATACTCGCGAACTACACCGATTATGACATGGGCTTCCCCCGCGACTTCATCGAAACAGAAGTAGCCGAAAATATCAAGTCCGTTTCCGGAATCTCTGAAGTCTACGCATCGTACCTGGCCTGGCGTTACCTCTGGTTCCATACCACCATCCGCGGCAAGACGCTTCCCAAGAACTTCCCCCGCTATCACATGTGGGGACACATTGACGCCGACATCCTGCTTTACGAAAGGGGCCTCGTCACACCCGTGTGCATTGAGATGGTGTACGGCATGCACCCCCTCGTCGTCTACAAGCTGTACATGTTCAACAACAGTCTCATCAACCGGAAAATTGAAAACATCGCCGGGATCATCAACCATGTTGAGCCGGCCGAGCGTACGCATCTGCAAGGCGTACTCAATTTGATCGTCGAGTTTCTGAGGCACCTCGACCTCGTCAAAGTGGAGGAGGGCGAGGAAAACCTACCGGCTTACGTCAAATGGCCGGCTATTACGTTCAAGCTAAGAAAAACCGATGAACGGACCATGGAAAAGACTGTCCCTCGACTCCTGCGCGACCTGAAAGTTACTTCCCTGGGAGACGGGCCCGTTGCCAACCCCTCCGGCGAGGACCTGACGTTCCCACAGCTGCATCTCGAGCGTCTGCATGCATGGTCTCCTTCACAGCCGTGGGTGCCGATCGATCAGGTCGTTCTCCCGCGGGATCTTGATGAGTGGAACGCCGAGAAATTCGATGCTTGGTTTGGCCCCATCGGGCTTGACGAGCTTGAAATTTTTAGCGATCCCCTGATGGATGGTCCTCAAGGGCATCAGGGCGTCGAGGATGAACAGCAAGTCGAGGTGTCCGAGAGCGACAATAACGAGGGCGACAGTGACGATGAAGAGATCTTCGATGTCAACGAAGAGGACGAGAGCAGCAACGACGAGGGCTACTATGACTACAGGGACCCCAATGCCGACGACGAGGACGACGACGATGACGAACAAACGGAAGTCCCGGACTCATCGCAGCAGTGGCAAGATTACGTCGCCTCGTGCCAGCAATTCATCGCGGCCAGGATCGACCAACGCTGCCACGCCCTTGCCCTCGTGTCTCAGCAGCTTCAGCACCTCAAGCAAGTCGAGTGCCTGGCCTACAATCAGCTTGTCCCCGAGATTGAGTACGACCCCAGGGTCATCCTCTGGCTGCCTTCTGTTCCCAGGCCTGAATCCCTGCCTGGCTATGTTGACGAGGCTGGCCAAAGGTTTTTCGTGGACGGAGAAGGCGACGTCTGGGAGGTTCATTCATGGGGTATCCTGCATGTGGATCCTGAGACGAGGTATACTTCCTGCCAGCAGTTCATTTGAGGAAGAGGAGAGGGAATGTCGTACGATTTGTATGGGGAAGATGAGGGTTTGACAGTCTGAAAATATGTTCAAACCAGGCTTGGTTCAATGCATGGTGAAGCAGTGATTCCGGCTCTTGGTGTCGTGTGATGGCATGCTGACTGAAGACTGGACCATCAATCAACTGGATGCCAGGGGGAACTGGACCAAATGCCCGAGTCCGTGTGCTGACCAGGTGATGTCGAGATGTTGGTGCTGGTGTGTGCCATGGTGTTTAGGCGCCCCACAATAGGGGCATTCCCCCGCCACGCCACACCCCACGTGGCTGTGCATCCAGGCGGTGCAGATTGTCGCCCCGGCAACCATCTCGATCCAGCCGCCCGCCCCAGACCCAAACATCACTACCCTCCCCTCGACCACACACCACACCTAATATCCACAGCGCACACCCGACCTCCAACCGACAGTTGCTCCCGTCCTACATCCCCATCCTCCTCCTCGCCCAGCCCGCACATCCAACATGGCGACCCTGGAATCCCGCTTCGAGCACATGTCGGTCGCCGACGAGAACGACACGAGCAGCAAGCGTGCAGCGGCCACCTCCAGTGCTGTCGTTCGTCCCAGCTTCAAAGTCGCTCTCCAGTCTCAGAGCGCCAACTCAAACTCCATTCCGACACACGCTCCCGCCAGGAAGCCCCTCCCCTCATCCTCAGTCGTCTCCTCCTCTTCTTCCCGCCAGACCGACGACACAGACGCCGCCGAGCGCAAGTCCGTCTCCCTGATCGTCGAGCCCTCCCTCCCCAAGGCCTTCCACCTTGGCATGTTCGAGATTGGCCGACCCCTCGGCAAGGGCAAGTTCGGACGCGTCTACCTCGCCCGCGAGCGCACGAGCGGATTCATCTGCGCCCTCAAGGTCCTCCACAAGAGCGAGCTGCAGCAGGGCCGGGTCGAGAAACAAGTCCGCCGCGAGATTGAGATCCAGAGCAACCTCCGACACCCCAACATTGTCAAGCTCTACGGCCACTTCCACGACAGCAAGCGCGTTTTCCTCATCATTGAGTTTGCCGGCAAGGGCGAGCTGTACAAGCACCTTCGTCGCGAGAACCGCTTCCCCGAGTGGAAGGCTGCGCAGTACATTGCGCAAATGGTCTCGGCGCTGCGGTATCTCCACCGCAAGCATGTTATTCACCGCGACATCAAGCCGGAGAATATTCTTGTTGGCATTCATGGCGAGATCAAGATTTCCGACTTTGGCTGGAGTGTCCATGCGCCCAATGGTCGCCGCAACACCATGTGCGGAACGCTCGACTACCTGCCCCCGGAGATGCTCAAGCCCGGCAGCTCAGACAACTTCTACAATGAAAAGGTCGACCTGTGGAGTTTGGGTGTGTTGACGTACGAGTTCCTCGTTGGCGAGGCGCCATTTGAGGATATTCCTGTCATGACGCAAAGGCGCATTGCGAGGGCTGACATGACGGTACCATCGTTTGTGAGCGCCGAGGCCAAGGACCTGATCAAGAAGGTAAGCTTCTCTGCTCTGACGTGTTTTTGGAGGTTCCCCGCTGACATGTGCTCGTAGCTCCTTGTGCTTGACCCCGAGAAGAGGATCCCGCTGGACCAGATCCAGCAACACCCGTGGATCGTGAAGCACTGCGTGAAGAAGTAAGCGAGACGGGCGATGACATGATGATTTGTATTTATATCAGGCGTTGGCGGGGCATCAGGCGGTCGGCGTTGGGGATCTCAATTTACATCTTCACTGTGCGTAGGGTTGCTTGACAGCAGCTACAGTCATGAGAAGTCGTTTCATTCCATCTGTTGTACATATAGGGTATCCTTGTGTGCCGTATACACGCCCAGCTGCCATTTGTGCTGTCCCGAGCTTCCCATCCTCCTCATCTGTACACCTCGTCAAAGGGCCGTGTGTCGGAGAAGCACGAGTCCCAGACCTGGTTGACGACCTTTGCTGCCTGCGCCTCGTCCTTGCAGCGTGGCCTGGCAAGGACCGACTGGGTGGCGCGGCTCCGAACGCAGTCCTGGAAGCCCTGGGAAAGCTTCCAATTGCCCCTTGTAAATGTCTGTCTCGTCCACCTGCATTCGCCGCTGAGCATCGATGCGCGGATCTGGAACACGGCGAGTTAGCTTCAGTCTGTTGCGGAGAAGGGTCAGGGGAAACACACCTCTGTACACGCGGCGTGCTTCAAGTCCAGGTCGCCCATCCAATCAACCTGCCAGCGCAAGTGGTCCCAAGCATGCACCATCTCATGGGCAAGCGTATCCTCGAGATGCTTCCGGTCGCGCATCTCGTTTGCGCAAATCAGAATGCCATGTGCCGGGCTGAAGCCGCCTCCCTGGCGATGAACCTCTCCGTCCTCGGTCAGGCGGGCGGGACAGCGGCGGCAGACGACGTTTGTCTCGTCAAGGCGTCCGTTGAGGTCGCCGAGCTTGTCGTTCATGAAGCGTACGACGGGGGAGTAGCGGAAGAGCCAGTCGCGGTCGGCTTCGCAGCGGCGACAGTCGCGCTCTTCATTGACGCGGTAGCGGTGCTCGCGGTAGTGGAACATGCCTTCTTTCGTCATGCCGCCCGTAAGGACTTTGAAGTAGTTCATCCACCATTTTGTCTGGGGGTCGAAGCCGGTACGTGCTGGGTCGTTGACGAGTTCTTTGGCGGGCGAGGGGGACGCCGCTGGGGCTGGGGGGGTGGTTTCGGATGCCATGTTGAAGGTTTTTCGGTGCCTTGTGCAGCAAGGGCGACGGGACGATGGGAGGTGTTGTCGGGTGGTGGTCGCCGTGATGGAAGACGGAGGTTGGAACGACGTCAATTCTCTGGTCGCTGGAATCCATCGGGACCCGAATTGGCGCGCGAAGAGACATAAATTGCGGGGCTATCTTCGCCCAGGCATATTTCCGCAAGAAACTGTTAGCACACAGTAACCTTGAGGTAATGTAATCCCCATTGACGCCGCTGCAGGACAAATTGTATTACTGGTGCCTCAAATTCTTCGCCAACTTCTGAAGTAAATAACTTGTGCCGTTCGTCAACATCGTGATAGCGGGTGCGTAGGAAGTGAACATGTACAAGCTGAGAGGCCCCTGGATGCCCATGAAGATGTACTTCAGCTTGCCCCCAAGCCTCATTCCCACAGTCGCCATCACCGGGAACATGACGAACTGCATGGTTATCAGTGTCCGTAGGGTCCACTTCTCTACCAGCAAAATGAACACCATTGCGAATCTGCTCCAAGTAACTCTCCTTCTCAGTTTTGAAGGTCTTGGCGCTTCTGGTGGATGCTCCGTTGCTGTCGATGTCGCTGTCGCTGTTGCCTCTGCTACTGGTGTCGTGGCTGGATCATTTTCTGGTGCCTCTGGAGCCCCTCCCGCTTCGGCCTGGTGAGGACTGTCTCTCGAAAGCCTCTCCGCCGCCCCTGTTGTACCGAGATAGGCGCAGAAGCAACAAAACGGCTGCCCGAGAGCCAGGAAGATGACACTGATGATCGTGTCAAGTCCATCGCCGTTGAAAAAGGCCATGTTCCAGAAGAACAGCCCCGTCGCCCACAGAATCATGAAACAGGCACCGCCAATGATCAATGATGTCTCCGGTGTTTGGTAGCTCGACGTGCTCTCGGTAAACTGGCGGTGCACATCTGCGGCACTTGGTCTAGTCATCGGAAGTGTGCCAATGTGTCCCAGTCCTACTAGTGAAAAGTCAGCCCAAACCGTCCCCTGCAGCAGATTGGTACTGTCTTACGACCCGGTCGAGGAGGATCCCGCAGCTTCCAAAGCGCAGACCGTAAAGGCCACAGCGCAACAAAGGTCGTGATGAGGGGCGAAACTAGTAGAAAGACTGCCAGGAGCTGCCCAAAGCTAAACATGTCCTCGTCCACCGCTGCCGAGTTGCGAGACTTGAGAATGCGCACCGAAACCCATGCGCCCGCCACGAAAGCCCAGTAAACCTAGGAGAAGCGTCAGTCTCATTTCTCAGCTGCCGTACATTTCCCTTCCTCTGTTTTGACATACTTCTGAAAGCATTGAAGTGAGCAGGTCAAAGTACAGCCTCCCCGTGAGCAGGGCCCCCATGACAACGGTCGCGGCGATATGTTGTGACTTCGTCCGTTGCACCATGATTCGTACCATCTTCAGAACAACCAGTGCAATGATCGAAACGAAGTAGAGGTAACGCCATATCGCCGCCCACCTAAGGAGCGGTTGTTGCTCGTTTTTGACAAGATTCCAAGCCATTACCAACGCGGATTGCTCCTCGCCACCATCATTAGTAGACCTTGGCCACCATTTGTCAATGTACTCTTTCATCCATTTGCTTGCCCACTTCCGGATTTTGAGCCGCACAAACCGAGAGGACGTTTTCGACAGCTTGATCATTCGTGTGGTGAAGCTGAACGCCAAGAGGCACATGCTCACAATGGCTGACGACCCGGACGAGTAGGGTACTTTGGCGTCAGATCCGGCATTTCTCATTCTTTCTCTCGCCACACTGAGCTTGAAGTAGCAGAAGGCATTTGATGAAGCGTTTGATGGTTGCGCTTCGCCCTTGACGCGATCCACATCCCAGTTGAAGTAGACGAGTGGTTGGAAAGAGATGAAGACGATCAGAAAAAGGGATGTCATCGAAAAGGTACGCCACAGCCTCTCAGTCTTGTAGTGGGCCAGGTACTTTCGCAGAAAAGTAAGGCCGGTCATGTGTGTGAGATTAGACAGCCAGGCGAGGTACACGGCGATCTGCCAGTGATAGGCCGTGATGAGCCCCTTTCCATCCGAGTCAGTCTTGTCGAGGATCCAGTAGGCGCTGATGAGGATGCCGACTCCCGTCACCAGCTGAGTGTCGCAGATGGAGCGCATGCATTCGTTGAACGCTCTTTCAATTTCATCCTCGTCGTCTTGATCGGAATGCTGGCTTGTATCGAACAACTTCTGAAGTGCTTTGCAGAGCGCCTCAGGGAAGATCTTTTGAACCAGCTCGTGGACAAATTTGTTCATGTCTTGAAGCAATTTCTTGAGAACCTCGGGGAAAAGCTTTTGACCCAGTTTGTGGATAAACTTGTGGACCAGCTCGCGCATCTTGCGGACGTTCTCCAGGAACCAAATGTCGATGGGATTTGGGACCCAGTCTGCTTCATCATCTTGCTGGGTAATGGTTGAAGCGGCCGAGCTGTCTCCGTTTTGCGAGTCTTTCTGCTGCTGGTATGGATTCCTCGTCGGATCAAAGACCAAAAAGTAATAGCCCGCGAGTACAAGAATGGACAAGTATGCTGTGCCGAGAAACCCTGCAATGACCTGAAAGAGATAGATCAGCATGAGAATCCAAGGGTAGGTTTGATGTCGGCAGTTCATCAGGCTGTTGCCACTCACCCCTGGGCCAGAGATGTCGCCATTCGGCTCAACTTCTGGCATGTCATGGAAGCAATCATATATCGACTTCGACGTGGCCATTTTTCGGTCGATTCGCGATGACAGGAAGAGATGCAGCAGAAACTGGGTGGCTTCAAAAACAGAACAATGACAGGGGGTTCGCTACTTGATATGGTATCGGAGAATCGCCCCCAAGAATCATCAGCACACCACCTGTTGCGCTCAGCCACGGCGGCAGTTGTTCAGCTGCGGGTGAGCGATACTCAGTGCAGAGCGCAGCCTGATTCTTGAGAGAATCCTAGCCGCCAGCTCATGCATATGCAAGCGTCTTTCGCACCCAATGGAGCCGACCATGCTTTCGGGAGCTGACCTGCATGGCGTTCAGCCAAGAAACCATCGTTTTGGAGAAAGATTAGAGCGAGACTTTCTCGGGAACAAACCTGACTGTTGTGAAAGAAGCTCGAATACAGAAATTCCGCCTCTGTTCGTCTTGTCACAGTCGTGAAACCTCCCCGGAATAACATCCAGGTCGAAAAAGGAGGCCAACCTCCACAGGGACCAGGTGCATCTTTATTGGCCACAGCCTGATCGAGAATCCCGCTCTCTCCGTGCCGCTCGCCTAACCTGGGCTGCTATACTGGCGGGATGATCGCCAATAGCAGGCTTCAGGAGACGATTGCAGGCGCCATGTCCTTTGGTGGGGTTACACCATGTTGTTTTTGGCCAAATGATGACGCTCTAGTCATGCTAGAAATGTCGCATGGTGCTCGGGATGCCGGCTTCGAGGTGTGCGACCGCTTGTTGCCGAAATACTCTGTCGCGAGAGCCTGATCAGGATGATAAGCCCTCTCGTGAAGGGCTCGTTTGGCATGAAGCACAGGCGACGCAAAAGGACGAGCAGACTGGCATCAGGGGGAGTCTGGGTCTCATTTCTTGAAGGCCAAGAGTCGAATCTCCATAGTGCCAGAACCTTGCCAAGGAAACCACGCTGCCGCCTATATCAGCTGCCCCATCCTTGTGCTCAGATCAGTGACGTCTTGGCCGAATTCAACGCCGTCTGGACCCTGCCACTGGAAGCTCACCACAGTTTTCTGACGTCCCTCAATCATAACCTCTTTCATGTGTTCGTTGAAGACTCTTGCCTTTTCAGGCAAAGCCTCCGCCTCCGACAACTGCCCTCGAACGCGCTCCTCGATGCCAATCTTCCACTCGGCATACTCTATCGTGTCTTGGCGATACCACATGCCCTCTCGACACGGCGCCAATCTCAGCAGCGAGAGTGCCTTTTGTCGTAAAGCCAGATTGCGGCATTTCAAAACAACATAGAACAAGGGAGCCATCACCCCCATGTCGAAGAAGATGATGCGGCCCATGTGTTGGGAGTTGCGGATCAGCTGCTCGGCAAGGGTGAGGATTCGATCAAAACAGCTGTCGTAGCGATCGTAAATCATTTGTGACTGGGTGAAGAGCGTTTCTAGAAGAAGAATCACTGTTTTGTGGTACATGTGGAGATGACACATGGCCGCCGTCTGTCGAGGATTCTGGGATTCGAAAATGGACGCTGGACTGTTCTTGATGGCCGTATACCAAGACCGGAGTTGACGAAGGAGCGATTCGCGCGTTGATTCGAGTGTATGGAGACCCAGACCTAGGGGGCATATTTTGTTCGTTGTCAAGGAATTGAGGTCACCGAGACCTCGTACGAACCGAGTGACCATGTCCAGCAACGTATGTAGGTACTCTCTTGCCGATTCGATGCTTGAGAATGAGGCAGGCAAATTTCTTCGAACGCTGTCGTGGCCATCGCAGATGAACTCAAAGCTCGGACTGCCATATGTAGTGGCATGGACCTTAAGCCGCGAAAAGGAGCGTAGCAGAGACGCATCGATCAATTGAGACGATGAGGTGTTGGGCTGTCGAAAGCCATCCAGGATGCTCAATCCACCCTTCAAGTGTCTCAAGCCTGCTTCGAGATCGTTTCGCATAAACTCGAACCAGACGAACACCAGACAGGAAGCCAATACCACTTCCAACTGTGGCTGGCTGGAGGCTGACAAGGAGTCCGCCAGCAGTCCGACGGCCTTGTTGTAGTGCTGAAGGGCGAACTGTACGCGTTTGTCTTGAACATCATGAAAGCCTGGTGACTCGTACGTCTCGCAGAGTAAGCTTAGGCCTAGCAAGGCATGTCGTACGGCAGGCTCGGTATAGCTGATTTGTAGGACGAGCCTATCCCAAAAGTCGGATTCGAAGTAGCCCGAAATGTCGTAGATGGCTCGCTCCCTCATGTAACAAAGACTTCGTCGTTCGGCATCGTCGCCGGCAATGTCCCACGTCACGCGATAGAGCGAGAGACCGAAGGGTGATGACTTGTTGTTATTTGCGGGCGTGGCCTGGACGGGATAAAATTCGCATGTCCTCCCTGTCGAGGTGCAGCGTGTGCAAGCTGGTTTGGTTTCATCGCATTTGACTCGGCGGATTCTACTACCGTCAATCACTTGGCTCCAGTCGTCAAGCTTGGCGCTGAACTGACTTGCACACATGACAACCCGTCCGTGTCTTGTTGTGGCTCCTCCTAGGGTGGTAAGGACGACATGCGCCGCGCATGGCCTCATCTGCTGTGACTGGCGGCCGACTGCGAATGTCCCGGGAGATCGCTCGGGAATCCATCTCCATTGGCGCAAAAGCCTTGGCTATGAGGAAAGATGGCCACACAGACAGCCTAGTCAGAGCTGGTGTCGTGCAACGGGATGAGATGAGGAGAGGATGTGAGAGACACGATGTGGGTGAAGCAAACTCGAGATGTCTTGGAAGATCGGGCGGCACCCCTGGGACGGCAGCCTATTAAGCGTGTCAGCCCCTGTCATTCTTAGGCGAGTACGATCAGACCAATCAAGACGTCAAAAAATAGGCAATTGGTCTGGGGAAGCCAATCAGAAGCGTGAGCAGGGATGATACGATCGATCCAACCAGAGATGGGGAAACTTGTAAGTCCTTCACAGATATCAAGGGTTCAATTACTCTCGGGCACTGCGGCGTCAACACTGACGACGACTCTTACAAACGGAGTAGCATTATGTTCGTTTGTCTCTTACTATTTATAACGGGCTCGGCGGGCACTGTTCGATGTCGTTTATCCCAGTCCCCTCCTCGTCTTCGTCCTCAACCTCAAGCCTAGAGTTTCGTCCGGAGCATTCCGTTTGACGACTTTCTTTGTAAGACTGGTATCGGCGCCGTCATGGGTAACACCACGAGCCAGTGTCCAGGTACGCCCGCAGTTTCCCTCTTGAGAGTTTCAAGCGGATAAGCCCAGTCCTTCGAACTGACACTCTTAGATCTGGACGACCCATCTCTGCAGTGGCCGTACTGCCCGTCTCTCCCGGCAGCCGCCACCATCACCGCCTGCTTTACAGCTCTCACCATTGCTCATATATCCCAAGCCGTCATATACCGCAAAAGATTCTGCTGGGTGATCTGCATGGCCACGTCCTGGGAAACTGCAGGGTTCACGATGCGCCTCCTCGGAGCAAGAGATCCACGAACGCAAGCCTATTCCATTGGCTCAAATCTTTTGGTCCTCCTCTCACCCCTGTGGGTGAACGCTTTTGCTTACATGGTCGTGGGCCGGATGATCTACTACTGGCTGCCGAGCAAGTCGATCTGGAGGCTCAAGGCGCGGACCATGACGGCGTGGTTTGTGTGGATCGATGTGGTCTTGTTCTTCGTACAGGCTACAGGCGGGAGCATGCTGGAAAACGAGGATCCTGCATCAGCGAAGATGGGACTGTACATCTGTAAGTGGTCCTTTCCATCGGCAGACCCGAAAACTCTTGCTAAAATTGCTAGACATGGCTGGGATTGGCGTCCAGCAGGGTATTCTGCTTCTGTTCCTCCTCATAATGATCAAGTTCAACGTCAGCGTCCGTCAGCAGGGGCTCGATCGACCAACCTCTTGGCGACGCCTCCTATACTCCCTCTACATCGTCCTTGCTCTCATTACCGTACGTATTCACTTTGCGAATACACCCTCATTGCTGCGAACAGAAACTAAAAGTCACAGTTTCGCATCACCTTCCGCCTCGTGGAGTTCTCCTCTGGTATCAATGGGCCCATACCCAAGAACGAAGCCTTCTTTTACACCCTCGAGGCGACACCGATGGTCCTGGCAATCGGGACCTTTGCCGTCATTCACCCTGGTCGCACGCTTACCGGTCCCGAAAGCGAGTTTAGCGCATTGGTCGTCCAAAAGGGCAAGCGGCGGTGGTGGTGGTGCGGACGTCGTGCGAGGACGAGGCTAGATCCTGATTTTGAGATGCTGTGATCGCCACGTCTGCCTGTCGGGGGGTATTGGCGGCTTCCATGCATGCTGCCAAAACCAAGTGCGTACCTGATGTAGGTACTTCAGGCTGCTGCGCCGTATTGCCTGGTCGCAGGCAGCCATGGTCGTCGAGGGAGGGGTTCGAGGAAGCACGCGATCATCTCGAGTGAATATGGCGACGAGACAGATCCGCAATGGTATGTCCATATCAGAGAAGCTCTTTCAAGCTTTCATCAACAATGCTCCAAAAACGTTCGTCGCCCCTCAGACAATCTTCCGGTTCACCCTCGACCCCTTACACATCCTCTCAATTTGCGCATCATCCGCATCCCAGAGCTCATCCGGCCCCGCGTTAATCTCCGTCTCCGTCTTGAACGTCACATCAAACAGGGGATATGACGAGATCCTCGGCAACGACGCCGAAACGACCGTCGCCCAGATGAGCATCACCCAAGCAAACGCCACAACCAGCCCCTGCGTGATGGCGAAGAGGACTACCATGGGTAGACTAAGTCTGAACATGGTGTGCGGCGCCACGACGTAGGCTTTCGTGTAGAACTCGGGTGGGAGGGTAGAGATGATCTCGTCGTTGAGGAGTTCCGTGTTGCCGAAGTTGTTGGCGTTGAAGAACCAGAGTGGGAAGGCGAGGATGCTGTGGAAGTGCTGGGCGAGGTAGCCGTATGAAACGTGCTCGTTCTCGAGCTGCACTTGTCCCGTCCAGAAACTCTCGACGATGGACGATGGCGCGGGAATGTTGGCTGCCGAATAATCGAGGAGCCAGCGCAGAGCTTCGCGGTACTCGGGGAGGGCAGTCAGGGGACTTTTCTTGGGCTCTGTCAGGTCTGAGACGACCACAATGCTCGAGTTGGCGCGGGACGCGACAATGTCGGCTTGAAGACTGTGGAAGGAGACGATTGTGGTGAGGTTGGGGGTTGGGTAGTCGGTATTGCAGACACCATTGGCTACGCCGTCGGTGCAGACGAAAAGGCCTGCTTCTACGGCCCCTGAGTCTCGAGAGGACAAGCAGAGACGAACGCCGATCCTGGCTGTTTCATCCCCGAAGAGGTCGCAGTCCACGTCTGTGTAATTGTCCCCAGTTGGGTGGTTGTCAAACTCCAGCTGCATTGCGGGAAGGTTTGAAACCTTGAGCAGCGGATGGTCTCTGTAGCCCGGGGGCTGCCAGGCCGAGGTCATGAAGATGCCACCTGACAGAATGTACGAGGTGCACTCAGGGCCGTCGCAGTCGATTGGGGCCGCGACACTGGAGTAGATTGGATTTGTGATGAGGTTGTAGACGACGCTGTAGTAGGTGTAGGGGAGAACGCGGAAGTTGTAGCCGGCCGAGGTTGCGCTCATGTAGTCCATGAAGGCCGCGACCAGGGATGCGTTGAAGGGGCCGACGCCGGCTGTCACGTCGTAGGTATGGGCAGTGTCGTAAACCACGACTGTGGACGTTTGCACTGGACTTGTTAGAGTAGTCTAGGAAACGTTATGGGCTTGCTTACAGAAGAGGACCAGTCCTGAAACCCAGAGGAGTGCAGTGGCCAGTAGACTGTACATCATCAGCGCTGTTCACGGATAGTCGCATGATGGAACCTACCTCCCCGCTGCAAAGAGGCGTGTCGTGAATCTTGACGACGAGTTGACAAGCAACCTGGCCCTACCAAGCTGGATCGTCGACGGCGCAATCGCCAACATCGAAGCAAACTCGAGTCCATTTGGCCGCCCGATGAGAATCCAGTACAGAAAGGTGAATGATTTGACGATGGCGACAGAAGAGACGGCAGCCAAGACGCCCTGCATCGCACGAAGGGTGGCGATCGATGTACTGGCGTCCGTCTTGAAGCTGCTCTCGAGAGGCTGGTTGTCCACCGAGTGAGCGAGCGCCCGGTCGGTGATGCGGCCATAGACAATCACGGCGACGAGGAGAGCCGAAGCCGACGTGACTGATAGAAGTTGCAGGCCCTCGTCGACTAGCAGGAAGAGGGCCGCTCTCTTGAAGCTTTGAGGATTCATCATCTTGCCGGGCAGAGCCTGTCGAGGGTCAAGATGGCGAGGAGGGAAGAACCTTAAATGAAGGCAACATCTCGAGATACACCTCAGGCACGGCATCGGGCTGGGACTCCCCGCCTCCCTACCCATGTCAGCTCTCAGTCTTGACAGTGATGGGTCGGTCTAGGTCGAGCGGTCCGGATCAATTCAGTTGGGGGCGACCGGCGTTTGCTCGCCAATTGTGCGTCCTGCCAGACCACCACGTCGACCCCTTTCGGATACCGACCAGCGGCCCCCAACGATAAATGCCAGTGACCAGGCTCTGCGGCGCAGTATGCCGCCGAACCGGGCTGCATGCCAATACTATGCACGGCACCCTCCATGTTGGGACCGGGGTTGGGACTTTTGTAAGGAATCAGGCTGTGGTCTGGCCATCTCAACCTCCTCATTTTCCACCTCTCCGGTAAAGATTGTCGTTCAAATCTTGAGCCGTCATGTTGTGACCTTTTGCTGTTCTTGCACTTCCTCGAAGCATATGACAGCTGCCTGTTGCGCCTGGCAAGTCCGACATCCGCTGCCTGAGGGCTGAGAGGCTTCACCATGAGGCGTCTCGCTCTTTTCGTCGCGGCTTTTGGCCGAGCATCGTCCCAAGTCGTCACGATACCGGCTTCCGAAATCCCTTTCTGGGGCTCTCCCGGGCCTTGTCCGACGACGACCTTGACCGGGCGTTATACGGATCTTCCGCTCTGCGAAATATACGGCCCGGAACCCTCGGCCTACGGATGGCTGCCCGTGACCGAGGATGCCCAGACCATCACTGCGTATACCGTGGTGACCGTTTCCAACACTGTCGCAAATACATCGAGAATCACCACAATCTTCAACGACTCCCTCCCCGATGGCTTCACCATGCCCGACACCAACTCGGACGGGACACGAGTCTGGACAGTGACGTACTCCAAGTCTGGCACGCCCGAAACAACGGTTCTGTGAGTCCATTCGCAAGCATCCGTGTCTCTGTCTGCGACCTGGCTGCTGATCCATGCCGTAGGACGTATCCGACACCGTTCGTGGACTGGCCCGACTTTTACCGCTGGTCCGGGGACATGACCATTGCGCAGGTAGGGGGTAACGGCACCTCGACGCAGTGCATCCACCAGGGCGGCGAGACAGCCATACCTCTCCCCCCAGCACGATACTTGACCGAGCCGCTGCCAATCACTGAGACGGGTCTTTTTCCAGATATGGACTATGCAGCAGATCCATATGGCCTCAACCACGGGGTGCAGAGGGCCACAGAGTTGAAGGACGACCCGTACGTTGTGTACAGCAGCATGTTTCCTGGCGAGCCGCCATTGTCACAATGCAAGTTGGTGAATATCTTACCGGTTGGTCGTGGAGGGCGGTGGCCCGGCAACTGGTTTATCGAGACGACGAGCTCTGTGAGCCATGAGGATGAAACGACGAAAACGACGGATTCGGAGGAGTCCGTTACCGCGAGCTCAGAGTCGGGCAGGGTTATAGTTCAGTTGCCGACGACATCGACAGACAGCCCGTCGCCATCGCCACCACCGCCGCCTTCTAGCTCTACCAGGCCAGATGACGGTGTTCCGACTTCGACGGAGGGCCCGAGGTCGAGTATTGCGACGACGACGACGTCGCGAGTGGAACCGTCTTCAACGTCTGATGGTCCAGCACCGACATCCTCCGAGAGTCCCGGACGGGGATCAGAGAGCAAGACGCAGGCTGTCCCGCCAACGACGGTGGCCTCGAAAACAACAGTCGACTCGGAAACGAGAGTTGCGTCGCAAACTCCGGTGTCGAAGACCATAGTCGCCTCCCAATATTCGGGGTCGCAGACCATTATCACCTCGCAAACTCCGGGGTCGCAGACTACAGTCGCCTTGCAAGCTTCGGTGTCGAAGACCACTGGTATCAGGCAGTCATCTGTGAAATCGCAGACCACGACCACTCGGCGGGCCAAAGACATCTCGACAGACGAAGTTGATGCAACGACGACGACGGTGGTAGATGTGGTGCAGATGAAGCCAGTCGTTCTGATCCCAGTCGTGCGAGCCACGGTGGTAAAGACGGCCGAGGATGGCAGCGTCGAGACAGTCGTCGCCTTTGTCCCCGACGAGACGACCATGTCTTCGACAAGCCTTGGCCGATTCGCAAAGTACTTCAAGCCTGGCGCGCAGGTCCATGCGGCTGCGGAAGAGACGGCTGCGGAGGAAACGGCCGCGGTGCAGTCGACAGATGGCGATGCCGAAGAGTCGACTGTAGCCCCCGTGACAACATATCGAAGCTGGAGCATTGGAAGGCCGGCTCCTGTTGCAGATCCTGTTCCGGATCCTGTTCCGAGTCGTCAGGCCGCGGAAGGCGCGTGGCATCGGCCAGATTGGGCTTTGATGATGATATTGCCCATGGTGCTGATTGTGTGGTAGGAGGCCTTTGGGCGGAAATTGTTTTTGAAAACTAGATCCACATGGTAAACTTGACTGCGAATTTAGGGTGCGCTGCTCAGGCAGAGACTTTCGCAAATAATCTGATGATAGTTTTCAGTAGAAACAGATGATTGAGATGGCGGGCAGTCAAGTTGAGTGATAGGTTGCTGAACTTGAGAGAACAAGAATGGAATGCGATTACGAGGAAAGCACAAAGTTGGCCCTCTCTCCTATGCCCGATGAGTCAGCAAGGTACGTACCCAGGCGGTCAAGAACCCCGAGCCGTGACCGGACTCGGCAAACCGGCCCCTCGACCGCCCCCCGGGCCAGGGCCCCACTGACAGTCTTCAGTGTTCCATCCACCACAGCCAAGTCCCACAGCGCCATGGTTTTTCATGGTGTTCACTTGTCGAACTGGAGGCGCGCCTTTTGTTCATCGCAAGCCAAGTCCCGCGAACGCCGCCGTCGACCAACAACTTGCTTAGCCGGCCTCGGTGGCCCCACCAGCCGTCGTCCCACGTTCCCGCCGCTCGCCCAATCCCGTCATCGGCTTCAAAGTGTTCCCATGTTCGCGAGTCGCAATACAAGACAAGCTGCATATCAGGACAAAGCGAAAGCAAGGATCGATTGAACGCTTGACACGACTCCTCGGAACCCCGTCTTGCCCGTCCCGTCCCCTTGACATCACCCCCGTTCGCCTGCAGATCCGTACCCCGGGGGACCCGTCGGCCGCCTGAAAAGCCAAGCCAAGCACAGCACACAGCACAAGCCATGGTGGACGAAGCAGTCCCTGCTGCATGTAAGAAGAGCGCGCTCGCCATAGCCGGCGTTTCCACCCTTTCCGCTGCTACTACGCTTCTTCAGCTTCACATGTCTCTGTCGATTGCTCCATCGTACTGATCGCTCGTTCTGGGAAATAGTCGCAGCCATGAAGGGCCCCAAGCCCATGACCGTGGTGTTGAAGCTGGGTGAGTCACGGCCTCAACTCTGGACGTCGCATCCCTAACCCATGCTCAGGAACCAGCTCCATTGTCGACGAGACCACACACCAGCCGCTACTGTCGGTCTTGACCCTCATCGTCGAGACCGCCGTCAAGCTGCGGAAAGATGGCCACAGGGTCATCATCGTGTCGTCCGGCGCCATTGGCGTCGGCCTGCTGCGCATGCAGATGGACCACAGACCAAAGCATCTGTCGGCGCTCCAGGTAACTCTCCCCTCGGATTGAGACATCTTTTCAAAAACTCACCCCATTTCTAGGCCCTGGCGGCCATCGGCCAGTGTCGTCTAATCAGTCTCTGGGATGACCTGTTCGGCCACTTCAGACAACCCGTGGCGCAGATCCTGCTCACGCGCAACGACATAGCAGATGTAAGCCACCCCCCCTAACCCCTTACCCCGGCCACTCACTCACTTCCCCCCAGCGTACGCGCTACGTCAACGCCCAAAACACCTTCTCAGAGCTCCTCGACCTCGGCGTCATCCCCATCGTCAACGAAAACGACACCCTCGCCGTCTCCGAGATCAAATTCGGCGACAATGACACCCTCTCCGCCATCACGGCCGGCATGGTCCACGCCGACATGCTCTTCCTCATGACCGACGTCGACTGCCTCTACGACAAGAACCCCCGCACCCACCCCGACGCAAAGGCCATCACCGTCGTTGAGGACATTTCCCAGATCCACGCCGACGTCTCCACGGCCGGCTCCTCCCTCGGCACCGGCGGCATGATGACCAAGATCATCGCCGCCCGCCTCGCCACTTCAGCCGGCGTCATGACCGTCATCACTCGCTCCTCCAACCCCGGTAACATCATCAAGATTGTCCGCTGGAACCACGCACACGCCCATGCCTCCCATCTGTCCGCCCTCTTCAACGGGGAAGAGAACGAGGACCTCGTCCGCTCCACCGCCTCGCTGCGCCTGGATCGCCTCGAAGACCCGCCCCTGCACACCTGCTTCCTGCCCTCGTCCGAACCCATCCGGGACAGGCACTTCTGGCTGCTGCACACCCTGCGTCCCCACGGCACAATCTACATCGACGCCGGTGCGCACAGTGCCCTGCTGCGCAAGGCCGGCCTGCTCCCCGTCGGCGTCGTCGATGTCGAGGGCACTTTTGCCGGTCAGGAGGCGGTTCGCCTTGTCGTCGTCGACAGGCTGCATGTGCCTTCATCCACCGGCAGGCTTTGGGGCGGCGTCCCCGTTGAAGTCGGCCGCGCCCTAGTCAATTACGCCTCGGTCGAGGTCGCCATGATCAAGGGCCACCAGAGTTCCGAGATTGAAGGCATCCTCGGCTACGCAGACTCCGAGTACGTCGTCGAGCGCCAGCACATCAGCCTCTTTAGACGAGAGAGCCGACCTGTGACCCCGAGCCTCGAAGCCCAGAGGGAACACGCCGAGGCCATGGTCGCCGCAGGCGTCGGGGGCATCATGACGTACGAGCAGAGGATGTAAAGAGACATAAGAAGACATGTGATCACGCACTATATAGAGCCCATGGCACCATAGCCGGAGGGCATCACCAGGATATTGTTTACGAGGACAGAAAAAAAGTCTTTTCTGCAAACGAGATGGCAAATCCAAAATGAGACAAAGTGGTATTTTTGCCGCCTCCAGATTTTGATACTCCCTAAACGCCGGCCATGCAATCAAGCAACCCCGTTTCCCTCTAACTGCACACTCTCTCAACCTGAGGCGAAAAGGGTATCTTCGTCACGCACGTACTCGCCGCAATCCGCTTGCCGGAAGCACACGATACCCGTGGGGTCGAGCCTCCGCGCCTCGGACGTGCTGCGCGCGCTGATGCCGAAGCCGAGGGGCTGACCGTCCATGTTGCACACGACGACACCAGAGTGCTCCGGGCAGTCTTCCTGCCACTTGCCGACGTGGGCCTTGACGATGTGCGAGCCGTAGAGGAAGGGCATGATGCCGTTGGGCTAGGGGTGTTAGCGGGGGAGGGGCATGGACAAGGTCCAGGGAGGGTGTTGCGCACCTTGAGCCAGAGCTTGTAGCGGGCATAAGGGGCAATGACGTCCAGAGCGGTGATGTGGACTGTCGGTGTCTGTTAGCTTGTTGTCGACGTGCCTCGTGGGGTGAATGTTCGTACGCCTGAACTTTCCCGTCTTGGTCAGCTTGCCGATGCAAGTGCCGAGGGAGAGGAGCTTGTCGCGAGCGATTGACGTCGCCATGTTGGCCATCGAGAGCTTGACGTAGTAGATGCGATCCTTCTGGACTGCACAGAGAAGAGTTAGCCATGCTTCCAACGCTNGCACAGGATCATCTCGTACTGCGGAAGACGTAGCGATCGCCATCAGCCTCGGGGGCGATCAGCTGCTTCAGAGACTGGCCGCAGAAGGTGGCGAGCTTGTCAAAGACCACCTTGGTCTCGGATTCCGTAAGAGGTCTCATTTTGGCGGGTTGGGTATTGTCTGCTGTTTCTTTGCTTTGCTGTATACGCTGGGCGATCACAGGTCTCGAGGTGGGATGAATTGAAAGATGCTGTCGGCGGCGGCAGAACAAATCCCAAAAATTTCGGGCGGTGAGCACTTGACAGAGCGTTGATTGGACAAAATCATCTTATCGGAGTCTTATCGCCCCAGTCGGTGGTCGGGAGCTGCAGTGGCCGACTGCAGGGGTCCAACCCGCTGAAGGTCAGAAAATTTCCTGGCTCCCAAGTCCCAGAGGCAGACCGACTGTGACGACTTGTCGAAGGCATTCTGCAACGACACCACCAGTCCGGAACAGCAGCAACCTTCCAGACTCGACAGCCATGGCACGAAACGCCGAGACCGCCACCGCGGCGACACGGGCACCCAAGCGGAGAAAGCTCACGCCGCCACCGGCCGACGCAGAGGACGCAGGCCCGTCGTCCAAGAAGATCCAAAAGTCCTTCATCAAGAACGCCGCCGGATGGAACCTCGAGCAAGACTACGAGAGCCGGCCGTGGCGCGGCAGCAAGAAGAAGGCCAAGAAGGAGAGCAACAGGCTGCCGATCAAGACGGCCGACGGACGGATCGAGGCGTCCCGACTCGCCGAGCAGGACGACGACGACGATGAGCTCGACAGCGACGTCGAGATTGACGATGACGCCGTCGCCGACAGCCCCGAGCCCGAAGAACCGGCCCCCGAGGAGCCGCAGATTCCCGAGCGCGAGCAAATCTTCGAAGCGCAGGAGAAGCTCGCCAAGATTGCGCAGGACATGAGCGAGGACCCGGAGAGCAACTTTGGCTCTTTCCGCAAGCAAATGAACGAGTACAATGTTTCCAAAATCGTGTCGATTCAGAAACTCGCCCTCGTCACCCAGATGGCCGTCTACAAGGATATTATTCCCGGCTACCGTATCCGTCCGCACACGGAAAAGCAGCAGGACGAAAAGGTGTCCAAGGACGTCGACAAGCTGCGTGTCTACGAACAGTCCCTCGTCAAGGGGTACCAGCAATACGTGCAGCAGCTCGCGCGCAATGCAAAGGCCGACCTCCCCTCATCCCGCCGCAAGGGCCAGAGCGTCTCGAGCATCTCCATCATGTGCGCGTGCACCCTCCTCAACGCCGTGCCGCACTTCAACTTCCGCGACGACCTGCTCAAGATCCTCGTCGCCAAGCTGAGCAAGCGCATCGTCGACGCAGATTTCGTCCGGTGCCGTCGCGCTCTTGAGCGTCTCTTTGCCGATGACGAAGAGGGCCGTCCGTCCATGGAGGCCGTCTCGCTGCTGTCCAAGATGATGCGCGCGCGCGACTTCCGCGTCGACGAGACCGTCGTCAATCTCTTCCTGCACCTGCGCCTTCTGTCCGAGTTCTCCGGCAAGGGTTCCACGGACCGCGTCGACGCTGCCGAGGACGAGGCTGGGCCCCAGGCTCGCAAGGCTCAGCGCAAGGCAGACCGACAAAAGTTCATCTCCAAGCGGGAGCGCAAGGCCAAGAGGGAGCAAAAGTCGATTGAGAAGGATATGCAAATCGCCGATGCTCTTGTCAGTCATGAGGAGCGCGACCGCATGCAGAGCGAGACGCTGAAGCTTGTCTTTGCTTCGTACTTCCGCATCCTCAAAGCCCGCGTTCCCCATCTCATGGGCGCCGTGCTCGAAGGTCTTGCAAAGTACGCCCACCTGATCAACCAGGACTTCTTCGGTGATCTGCTCGAGGCCCTGAAAGACCTGATCCGCCACGCCGAGGAGGATGCCGAGGGCGAGGGCGACGAGGATGACGAAGAGGCTGCCGCTGCCGCAAACGACGACGACGACGACGATCCTCTCGTGCGCAACACCTCGCGCGAGGCCCTCCTCTGCATCGTCACCGCATTTGCCCTCCTCGCCGGCCAGGACGCCCACAACGCCCGCTCAACCCTGCACCTCGACCTCTCCCACTTCACCACGCATCTCTTCCGCGCCCTCTACCCGCTCTCCCTCAACCCCGACCTGGAACTGACCTCGCACACCCTTCGCGCTTCGGATCCAGAGGACGCTTCCAAAGCCGACGCCTCGGACGACGCTTCCCCCAAAGTAAACCTCCAAACCACCACCGTCCTCCTCCTCCGCTCCCTGACATCCGTCCTCCTCCCTCCCTGGAACATTCGCTCCGTCCCGCCGCTGCGCCTAGCCGCCTTCACCAAGCAGCTTCTTTCTGCCTCGCTACAGACCCCCGAAAAGTCCACCCAGGCCATCCTCGGTCTGCTGCAGGACGTTACGCACACTCACGGCCGCAAGGTGTCCGGTCTTTGGAAAACGGAGGAGCGCAAGGGCGACGGCACATTCAATCCCCTCAGCGACAGCGTCGAGGGCAGCAATCCCTTTGCGACAACCGCATGGGAGGGCGAGCTGCTCCGGCTACACTACTCGCCCAAGGTCAGGGAAGGGGTCAAGCTTTTGGAGAAGAATGTAAACAAGGCATAGAGCAGGTCATGAATTAGAAGTTTTGTCACCAAAGTGGCTTGGCATTGCGTCTGTGTCTGTCCCGTGAAAATCTAGCAAGTACTCGCGCAGCTCATCATTATTCTCGTACAACAACACATATCCCGTTTGCCCCCATGTTCCATCAGTCCCTACCCATATTCAGCTCGTCATTCGGCGTGTCTTGACGAGGACCCTCCTTCTCAAGCCCAGCGGGAGGCTGTCAAGCCTCGACCAGTTCTGCGGAGGCCAGTTCCATGAAGTCCAGTTGCGCCGGAGATGTTGTCCTCGGCAACAATTGCCGGAGTGGCGCGTGTAGTAGGTCCTTGAAATCGAGGCGCCGCCGCCGGAGCGGGTTGCATGGTACTATAGACCTCGTGCGTGGGAATGCTGCTGGTCTCGGGGCGACGAAGGCTCGAGGGCCTCACCTCCATACCATCATCATCTCCAGCATTGCCAGCGTAAAGGCGGTACCCGAAGTACACGGGGTAGGCCCTGCGAAGGGCTTCGACGTAGGGACAACCCGCACCATGCTCGATGAGCATGAGGTGAATGATGAGCGCTCGGACCGCGTGATCTCGTCCCTTTGCCATGTTGGATCTGACGGCATCGACCGTCTGCGAGACCTTACCGAGCATTGTCTTTCGAAGGTCCTCAGCACCTCCCTCGGGCTTATCATCGTTGTGTTGTGAGTTGGTCAGTCCGAAGACTGGGCGCTGCGACTCCTGACAGATGCAACTAGCCTTCTCCTCCTCTGGCATGTTCTAGATGTCAGGGAAGTGAGTGAAAGTTTGCTCGAGGAGGCTGATTGGCTCAGTGTCCATGTCCATGTCTGAGTCCGAGTCCGAGCAATCGTCGGTATTGCCGTTCTGGGTCTTGAAATTGCCTGAGAGGGTTGGGACCGCGCGGATGAGCTGCTGTAGAATGTCATCGCTGGGAGTCTTGTTGCCGTCGTGCTTGATGAGGCCTCGGATGTCAGGGACTTGGGCGACTGGCTGAGCTTGGGCGACTGGCTGCGCTTGGGCGACTGGCTGAGCTCGGGCGACTGGTTGAGCTTGGGTGACTGGCTGAACGTGAGCGGCAGGCTGAAGTTGAGCGGCAGGCTGAACTTGGGCGACCGGCTGCTTCTGAAGGAAATGAGGGGTGATGTGTTGGGCGGGCGAAGCAGGAAGGACCTGGTTGTTGGCGGAAGTTGTGCTCAGAGGAGCACGTGTCGTAGGCTGTGTGTTGTTGAGGAAGTTTGCAGACGCCTGATCCCTGTGAACAGGGTTGGACGAGCGCACGACACTCGGAGCTATGCAACCTGAAGTCAGCACAGAAGGCAGGAGCGGGTAGTTGGGTGAGTACAAACCGGCGGTAGGCCTCGCTTGGTGTGAACGCGTGGGCGCAGGGCGCTGGTACACCGAGGCCGGGCGAGGTGCAGGAGGGGGTGGCCGAACAGCCGCGGGTGCGCGGCGAGGTCCACGGCTCTTCGGGGCTGACGGGCGAAATTCTTCCGCAAGCATCCGCGCAAAGCGGAGCTTGTCGTCATCGGAGAGTAGAGACGACATTGTGTGAGTTGTTCTTCGGATTTGCTTGTGTGTGTAAGGTGCGTTGGTTGCGGAGGAAACGCGCAGGTGAACTGCGGTGGTGGTGTGGTTGTTGTGGGATGGGTTGGGAGGTGGGAGATGGGTTGGGAGGTGGGAGATGGGTTGGGAGGTGGGAGATGGGTGGGTGACGAGTCTTTTTATGGGCAGATGGCCGATTCCTGGATTTTTGGGTGATTGCACGGATGGAAGGAACAAAAAAAAGGGAAGGGACTTGCCGTGCCTGCCTGGACTGCAAGTGGGTGCCTGCACTGATGGAGGGCAGGAGGAAGGAACTGCACCTGCCGTCACTGCCTGCAGGACTGTTTCGGCAGGCTGCCTTGATGATGCCCGGGCTGCATCCACTGGCAGTGGCCGGTGGCCAAATACCTGCTTGTTGGTACAGCTCAAGATTCCCCTGCAAGTCCTAATACAGGATGAAGGCCATTAGGAAGAAAATAACACTAGATCTTCACCAGACGTACTGTAAATGCCCAAGGAAATAATAGTGGTGCCATTCCAAGTATTTGATTTCAGGCACAACGCAAGCATTGCATCTCAAGGAATACTAGCAGCAGCACCGATCACTCGGGGCTTTGGCCACCGGGGCGGCATGTAGAACACGTTCAGGTAACTCAAGAAAGGCAAAATAGATACCCATCTTACCGAGAAGGCAGAGTCTTTGCCGTGACGGGCTTTACCGTGACGGGAACCATCTTCTCCTCAGCAAGCACCTGACAGGGACGGAACTCTGCTGATGCACCCTCTTCCATCCATGCCAGGGGAATAGGGGACACACGTTCCCGCACGAAATTGACAAGAGCCTCTGCTCCCGGAGCGTTTTGACGAACCCCAATGGACGACACCCTCGGGAGTCCAAGGCTGTTGCTCAGTCTCTCCCCGCACGCCTTGGAGTATCCCACCAGCCGGATGGGTGGTTGGTCAGGCGATGCCTTGGAAGCAAACGCCACCATCTGGGGAAAGTGGCCGTTGAACGCGGCAGATTGACCGGATCGTGCCACGAAGACGAAGGCGTATGGCTGGCCGTTGACTTTCTCCTCGGCTGTTGCCGCGCTCCGGCCCGACAGTTCCTGCAGACGGCGGGTGATGGTGCTGAAGCCTACGTCTACAAATGACAACCTCTCGGGTGCCTCGTCCAACGGCGGGGCATCGGTCATGGCTTGGTCCTCCTTCTCGGCTGCGCGCTTCCGCTTCTTCGCCCTCTTGCCCTTTGACGCCGGCACATTGCGTCTGTGGTGGCCTATGGGCGCGAGGAAGCTGAGACAAGATTAGGACAGGCACATGAGGTCAGATGGGACGGAGGCATACCTGCAGAGAAGCTCAAGGATGGCGTCTTGGTCATCGCTGGAGATTTCAGGCCTGGGCGGCGTCAGCTGTGTGTCCGATAACAAAATGGGCAAGTCTACGAACCATTGGACTGCCGAGAACGGCGTGTCTACAGAATACACCATCTTCTTCCGCAATGGAGGGTTTGCCGGAGGACCAGACGGGCCAGCCATGTCTACGGAGGTGAGTCGCTGACCGACGGAGATTTTTGGTGGGTCCTGTCAACTTGAAGCCGCAGCGTGAGACGTGGGTCTACTTGGCTGGCCAGCCAAGTTGCCTGCGATCTGCAAATGGTGCGTTGGCCTGCGGGACACTGAATGGATGCAGAATTATGATATAAGAGGCGACTTGGAAAGGCTGCAGGGAAAAGTAGACAGTCGTCGTCGGGAGGTGGACCAAGATCTGCAGCCAGCAAGCAAACGAACGGCCTGCAGATAAGCGAGGCACTAGCACCTTGTCAGCTGCAGACTGCGGAGAACCGTCCCCGTCCCGTCACTGTGGATTCATTTGGAGAGCTTCCAGCTGAGCGTTTGGAGATGGTTTTGCCCATGCTACGAAGTTGCGAAGATGAGACTCGAGGTCGTCCGACATTACTTACCGGGAAACGCCAAAAGGGTGGTGAAATCCATGTTAAAGCGTGGCCAAATGCAGGTCCCAATTCTTGACAATCCCCGACAACACCCGTCAGACTTGCTTCAAACATAATCAGAAATAGATTTTGGTAGCTCTGCAGCTACTATGTACGGCTTCCTAGCCTATGATCCCCCAACACCACGTTGTTCGTCCATGTCTGCAGTTGTCCTGACCCTCCAGGACGGAATCCCCCATGTTCATGACGTGTTGCCAGCTTAGAAGCGGTGGCGCTTGTCGTTCTTCGCCCGCCACGCGGTGTAGCCAACGTAGCCGCCGCCAAGGACGGCGAAGAAGGCAAAGATCTTGAAAAGGAACCAGGTCCAGCTGGAGCCCTCCTGGGCCGAGGCGTTCTTGAGGGTGGACTTGCGGCCGGACTTCTTGTTCGCGTTGGCGCCGGCGGCGGTCTTCTTGGGGGCGTTGTATAGATTCTTGGCCTCAACCTTGATGATGTCGTGGTTGTCGTGCAGCTCGCCCGTCTCGGAGGAGAAGCCGAGGTAGGACACGGAGGGCAGCATGGGGGGCTCCTTGGTCTCGAAGCACAGCTGCCACTCGCCCTCGGTCTTGTACTGCAGCTCGAGCTTGAGCTGCTTGTCCTGGAAGTAGGTGAGCTTGAACTTTGTGGGGATGTTGGCGTTGCGGATGCCGCGGGCCGAGCAGCCGTCGAGCTCGGTGGCCTTGCCGTCGTTGTCCTTGTCGTACGAGGTCTTGCCGTCGCCGACCATGGCCATGACGTAGGGGAAGACGACGCCGGGGCGGTTGTTCTTGTACGTGTCGAAGAAGACGCCGAGGCCCTCAAAGTTGTCGGCGGATCCGAAGACGGGGCCCACGGCGGCCCGGCCCTTGGTGACCCAGAAGGCGAAGCCGTCGCCGTAGAGCGAGCTCTTGCCCGAGATCTTGAACTCGACCTCGATCTCCCAGTTGGTCGCCGTCAGCGGCACCCTCGAGAAGAGCCAGCCGGTCTGGGAAGCGCGGTCGGAAGTGAGGCGGATGTAGCTATGCGACGGGTGTTGAGGTCAGTCACGGCGGTGCTGCTGTCGGTCGTAGCGGAAGGCGTCACGCAGGGCGAGCAACGTACGAGTCTGTCCTGATAATGGTATCGCCTCCAAAGTCGTACCAGCGGCTCTGCATGTCCGAGTCGAGGTAGGGCTGTCGCAAGTTTAGCAGTCGTCGGGGCATCGAGGCGGCGGGGAGCGGCGAACCTGTTGCAGCGAGTGGGTGCGCAGCTGGTAACGCAAGCAATGTCAGTACGGCGCATCATGATCAAAGACTGTTCGACATACCCCAATACTCCTAACCTCGCCATCCTCATCGGGCGTCTTCTGGCCGCATGCGAGGCTGGCCAGCCCCAGGGCCGACACAAGCGACTTCAGCCACATGCTTGCAGGGGATGGAGAGACAAGGGACAAGTATCCCCAATTGAAGGTAGAGAAGAAGAGAAGTCGCGGGGGTCGGAGGCCAATGCAGGAGCGCCGCGAGTCCAGCAGCAGCACAGTTGCGTAAGGCTGTGGTTTTGGGGGTGATGGACGTTGGTCTCGTGCCGTGGTGTGGGAGGGAGGTCGTGGTGTTTCGTGCGATCTGGGCAGGGGCAGCTCTCAAAAGTCGCGGGCCGTTAGCTGTCCTCTTTTCGGGTCCACGGGTGTGGAGATGGCATGGGCCTGCGGGCTGTAGACGCACAGGTCGGCTGTCTTAACTGCCGCGTGCTAACCGGACATGTATCATGGCTGGCTGGGATTGACCGCAAGCACATGCTCGGCATATCAGCCAATGCAGGTCGATTTTCGTGACACGTCAATCAGGACTTACGGCAATTGTCGGCATCACAGAGTCATGGTGTTGCTGGGAGTTGACGCCCATGTCATGAATGACCGCTCAGAGGGTGCTGAAGTGTCTTGTCGTTCCTGGCTAAATACGGCTTAGCTTGGCAGCACCTAGAAGCTTAAGATGGCGTCTTGGATGTCCGAACTGACACTGACGTAGCAGCACTGCCTCTCGGAATTTCGCACACGACAATTGTCAGACGGAACATGCGGCCTTGATTGGAGCTAGAGATGCTTAAGACTGCGTTTGCGGCGAATCCAAGTGGTGAACTTGACACAGGCGGCTGGGTGGCAGCAACCCGCGAAATTCGAAGCTGGAGGGGATGTCCTCTCAACGCCAGCTGGCTGCAGTCGGCGGACACCCAGGCTCGGTCTCGTCATGGTCCCCCAAGCTCACGGGGCATCCAACTACATCTTGCGGTGGCTGTTTGTGGCAGTGATCATGCCTTCAATCCGCGTATACAAATTGCCACGATGGTTCCATCGCAAGATCTTGAAACAGTATGGGCGTCTCTTGGATCCATCGGCGGCATGTCAGACAGCCATGCCAAATTGTGACCACGTGGAGCTGGGGCATTCGCATTATTTCGAGGCCGGCCCTGGCCCCAGCTTAGGGAGAAATATAGACATTGCCCGCCCTGTCCCGAGAGCTGCTGTGTCCTGCCACAAGAGAGGGGCCCGGTCACGTCGCAGTATGGAGGCAGAATCAATTCACTTCGATGTTTATTAATCCCGATAACTTCGAATTGATGTGCTCCCTAAAACCACGCCCCACTTTGCTCCCGCCACCCCCTTCCCAGGTGCTGTGCTTGGCCTCCAGTCCTCGGTCACGTCGCCCCGAGTTCTGGCTCACCTCTTATCGATAGACCTCGATTGCCCCCCATCTGCGTCACTCCGCAGCCCACCTCATCAACTCTCCAAAAAGATTCCCAGAGACAAGCAAGCAAACAACGACCAAAAAACGACAACCAAGAAGATGTGAGTAGCAAGCGAAATTCCCAGCTGTTCCTCATCCCAAGCACTGCCTTGACTGGCTCCCAAAATTCCTTGTCCAATCCCCGGCCATCCATCCGTCTCTTTCACTGGACTGGACTGCCTGTAGATCCCGGTGAGCCGATTGATGAGCGGGCGCCAGGCACTTCCCACCTGGACCTTAGCACCTCCCCGTCAACCCGTCGCCCCCGCAATAGCTTCAGCACAGTCGCGTCCCACGCGTGTTTCGGGCGACACGAGTGACTGGCGCTCCTGAAGCTACCACGCCTTCCCTCTTGCACTTTCCCCAGCACCTGCCCGCGACGGATAGCACCTCCCCCACCACCACACATCCTGTCTGAAGTACCTTGCCTTTCTGCCTGGTGAATTGGGGCCGCTAGGAATCCCTGCCTTGCCCACCCTACCTCAAGGTTACTTCCGCACTTCCCACCCATCAACAGCTGTCACTGCTACCCCTCCACCCTCCACCCCGACCTGACCAGGCTCTCTGCAAGGAGAAAAAATATAGAGAACACGGCGCAATCAGTCTTTCAACCTGATCGCGTCTGTTCAGTATTGCCTTGGCATCCTTTTCTCTCCTCAAATCCTGGCCTCTTTTTCCGAATCAATCAAGCACCTTTATTGAGCAGCCCCCCGGCCAGGCAAAGAGCTCCCGCAGTTACCTCATTCATCAACCACTCCCGAGACGACTGCAGCCTTGCCGGGGCCCTTCCATTCACATTCACCACCTTATCACAGGCACCGCACCGCCGCCCCCTTGTCCTCTTCCAAAACCCGTCTACCCTGCCTACAGACATTACACCTCTTGCAGGACACCACATGCTAATCCTGCATAGCCGCCGCCGAGCTTCCTCGCGCGACGGAGCCGACTCGCCGAAGCCTCACCATCTGTGCTGCTTGACACCCTCCAGCCAGCCAGATGGACCAGGCGACAGCTTCTCCGGAAGCCCCCGATCGCCCGGCTTCTTCTCCAGAGCCTGTGCCGACCAGGCCTAATCCATTCGACGACGAAAACAATTCTGCAAGGAAACGTCGTCGCACTTCTCCTGTCGACTCGCCCTCCCCGACATCACCGCCTCGGTCCAGCCCTCCTGCTGCTGGCCCCCAGGACCACCCCACCACAAGCTCCGACACTGTCATGGTCCATGCCGAAGACGCCGACAGCCCTGCCACAGCCTCGACGACGATGCACGTCGACCCGAAAACCTCCCTCCCCTCGACCCCCGAAGGTCCTCAGACAGCCGATCTTGTCGCCGACCCGCCTTCCTCCTCCCGTGTCACGACAATAAACCTGCGGCAACACGTTGGCCTCGATGGCGTTGCTTCCTCCCCGGATACTTCTTCGCCAGAGGCTTCCTCTCCATCAGACGGCAGAGACCGTCTGGTGACGAGCGACCTGAATATGCCCGATGTCGATTCAGACCAGAGGCGCGACTCGGCGCCCTCGGGGGACGATGATACTCCTACCTCGTCGACTCTCGGTGCCAGCAGTCCAGAGCTCGTCGAAACCGTCGATCGGTCACGCGGCGCATCGGTCGCTGGTACCGGTACCACAGGTCTGTCAGAGGACCTGGAGGTTCTCATAACCGGACACCAGTCTTTTGACTTTGCTGCCGATTTTCCCTTCCTGACGGCAAACGAGACCCTTCCTCAGGTTGTCAACCGGATTATTAACTTTCTCGATAACTGTGAGTGACCATCCAATACCAGGGTGCTCTTCCGGCACGTGCTAACCATTCACAGCTGGGTCTGGATCCCCTTCTGCCGAGGACGACTCCAGCGATGAGAATGTCATCACATCCCTCAACACTTGGATCGCAAAGTGTGTTGTGTGGTTCCAACGGCTTAGCCTGGATCGCGCCATCGCATGCGTTCAGGGTCACCAGAGCTTCTGGACCAGAGTGGTTGATCTGATAATGACATTGAACCACAAAAGGTGAGTTGCCCTTCCCAGTGCGCCAGCTTGAGTATTCTCTCTAACGTCATTCCAGGCACAAGTACTCGACCTACGGCCAGTCCAGGACGTCCGTGAATGTCTTCCTCCAGCGGGCTGGCAGCCTCGCCGCAGCCTTTGTCACTATCGATGTCAAGAATCTCAACAGGCACAAGTCGGACCCTGACTTTGTCGACGCCCAAGCCCCGTACATCTTGTCATCCTACTTGCTTCAGGTCATCGTTGCAGTTGTTCGTCAATCACGACAACTGGTCGCTGCAGACATGGCACCGCTCACCGAAGAGCCCGTCGGAATTGTTCAGGCATTCATGGAAGCGCCGGGAGGCGGCCTGGGCGGCCTGCTCAAGCTCATCCAGTCCATCAACAGCCTCGTCCCGCGATACCCCAAGATGGCTGATGCCTCCTCACCAGCGGTCGCGGCAGCCATGGCCGTGCTCAGCGAGACAATGACCTACTTGCGCACCGATCTCATCGGCGAGAGTGAAGCAAAGGTCCGGCTGGCTGTCGGGCATCAAATCTTCGAGGTGGCCGCCGATGCCTTGTCCACGTCCATCGACAAGTACCTCACACACCTGAGCCCGAACAAGACGGAGTCTCTGGTGACTTGCCTGGGCGACCTGCTCACTTCGACACTCAACGGCAGCCATCTCAACGCCGTCGAGCGAGTCAAGCAACATCGCATGGCCTATCCCGGAATCGCCGAGCATCACATCGCGCTGGCCCTTTGCCACGAATGGCGCCTTTCCATTCTCTGCAGGCTCATCAAGTGCAGCCAGATGCAGCTTCGCGTCATGGCCGTCAGGATGGCCAATGAAGAGCTCGTTAAGGCGTGGAAGACTCACAACAATGACGAGCTGGGTAACCGCGCCTTCATGCGCCATCTCGCAGCCCATCTCGACTCGACGCACATTGTCGAGTACATTCTCGACCCCGCGTGTCATCCGGAAATCACAGGCCAGAGCGGTAACATTGTCGCCTTTTTCGTGGCAACATCGTACTACCGGGACAAGCACACGGACATCCTCTGGAAAAGCTTCGCGGCGGCCCAGGACCTCAGGATCTGTGATGCCCTGCAGGCCTTGGTCAGCCCAGTTCTCAACTTGTTTCACAAGGAGCACTTTGTCTACCTGTTTGGCAAGTTCCAAGACCTGCCCATCCAGGACTTCTCGCCAGCCATCCGCCAGTTGCTCGACTCGGCCTTGACATGCTTCATGAACAAAGTGGCGATGGATCTCGAATACCAAGCCGAGAATGAAGAGTACCGGTCTCTCTTGTCGACACTCCTCATTCGTCTCATCAGGGGGGCGTCCGTGGTTAGAGAGGACGGCCGAATTGCGAGCCCAGAAGTTCATGAAGTCGCCCAAGCCAGATTCGCGGATCTGGTGAACCGCGGCCTCCATCCTGACGTCCGCCGCGCCGTCTACACAGACTGCTGCTCAGACATTGCCGCCAAGACCCCTACGACTCTTGGGAGCATGTGGGTTCTCGCCATCTGCCTCCGTCAACCGCGGTCTGCAGATGTACCGAGCCTGATGCTGGATTACGACCTCCCCCGCAGCATGATCGAAGAACTCGAGCTCGCCACGCACAACGCTGCGGAGGCTCAGTCTGACTCGGTCCTCGCTGGCCCCGCCAACAGCCCTCGGATGATGCTTCTATCTGCAATCATCGAGCACGAACCATCCCCGGTCCCTTCGGATTTGTGCATCCGCCTGCTCGACGCCCTCGTCGGCTCAAGGGCGGTGAGCCAGGTGGACAGGGATGCTGGCTGGAATATTCTCAACGTCGCCGGACTCAACGCCAGGAAGGTCAGCACCTTTTTGTCGACGTGTTTCGCCGACTATCTCCCTCGCATCATGCCTGACCATATCCGTCCGGGCACCCTCGAGTTCGTCAAGAGAATCTTGATGAAGCAAGTCAACTTTTCCGAGGCACCTGCGATGCTGTCAGACATGGAGCTCGTCGAAGAGCCCGACCTTGAGAATGCCGCCCTGGATGACGAGAAGAGCTTCGTGGGTGCCGGCGTCCAACAGCTGTGGAGGCTCCTCCTCTCCACTACGAACGAAGACCTGGTGGAAGCGATGATACAGATTCTGAATGATATCTACATTGAGAGTCACGTCATCCAGGAGTACCCCTACGAGCGAGCCCGCCAGGTCCACCTCCACGTGGTCGAGCGATGCATCGACCAAATGCAGAGCGCGGCAGAGGCCCTCGATGCGGACGGAGGCAACGGCGCCAGCCCTACAGTCGATACGGAGGTCCTCAACAACCAGAGGCGCATCTTCACACGATCGCTGGCCGTCTTGCAGGCTTTCCTGAGGGCCTACCGCTCTACTCAACGATTCTCCGCGCCCGATCTTCGGTCATTGATGCCAGAAGCGCCCTCGCAGATCCAAGGCGACCCTGCCGACCTCAAGTATCAGACCTTCAGTGGCGTGTCGCAGTCCGACATTATGCCCCTGGCCATTGGAACCAAGAACACCGCCGCCTCCCTTCTGGCGACGCTGAAGGAGGCCACGGGCTTTGACAACTACCGAGTCTACTACAAGGGAAGCCCATTCACGCTCAGTGAGCAGGACATTTCCAGGTCACTCGAGGAGCTCAAAATCCACAACGGCTTGCTCCTCGTCAAGAAGGAGCCTACCAGCGCCGATGCACCAACCAAGACGAAGCCTGGCGCGTGTGGCCTAGAGATCAAGATCCTGGAGCACTTTCAGCCTCTGTGGTCGTACTTGAGCATGGAGCCTTCATTGGCTCGCCAGGTAACCCTCCTCCGTTCTATCTTGGGGGTCTGTCGCTAACACTGTATAGGTTTACTACTTCTTGACCAACCTTCCCGCCGACTCACGACAGTTGGAGCTCATTGACTCCCCGTCTTCCAATCACCACGACATCTTCCCCAAGGGCGAGCCGTACAAGTGCCTGTACGCGGTCTACACACTTGATCAATACCTGAACACGGCGCAGAAGCGGATTGTCGTCCTTTCGGGCGGAAAAAGGGACGAGGATGCCATCACTGCAGCGAAGAACGCGCTCGCACGCGCCTGGGCTCTTGTTGTCGATGCCGTCTCAGACGCAGATCTGCTTGCGGGCAGCGAGGATGTGCTGCCAAAGTACCAGCTGTCCGAGACACTGATGCAGTTGCACCTCCGCGTGCTTAATGGCAAGTGCATTCGAAACCACACGACGAAAGCTTTCTCTGACAATATTTTAGACTCCGTTGTCCTAGGTCAGACCACGATCCCAGAAACTCGCATCCCAGACGTCAGCTGTCTTATGGACCTCGCTCAATCTGCTCTGTCAACTCCGCAATACGATCACTCACGTGGTTTGGCCCAGAAAGTCTTCGCGGCTCTGTGCCAGACATCTGCACTGAGCAGCGACTTTTGGGCGTCGTTCACCAGCCACCCGGATACGGCCACTTTGATTGAAGCCGCTCTGTTCCACCACTCGGAACCTCTGATTCGGCTCAGTGCTGCCGAGGCCATTCAAAAGAGGTCGTGCCTCGGTTCTCCGTGAGTGAAATGCGTCCCTCTGCATACCCGAATGTTGGAGACTGACGCGTAAAGTAACCTGAGCGTGGCCCCGCGAGCTTTCCAAGAGTTCTTCTGGCCGATTCTTTCCGCCCTGATCAACAAAGCCACCGGCCTTCCCAGCGAGTGCAAAGAGTTCTTCACCCTGGTCCAGGTGATGCTCAAGAGTCTCTGCGAAGAAAAGAGATGGGACCTCCTAGACCCCGAGAAGCTCGTGTCTGACTGCCTCTTCATTCTGCTGGACTACGAAACAACCGAGGTCCGTCCATGTCCTGTTTCATGCTTTTGGTGTAGGCGACTGACAGTTTGAGTAGGAACTTGGTGCCCCATACGTCGAAGACATCGTTCTCAGCGCATTGACTGCCATTGTTTTCAACATCCTCGTCCTCTACGGGCCCGAGAACCCTGATTGGGGCTTTCCTTCGTAAGCAGTCCAACGCCAAAGCCATCTTGACACCGCTAACATGAACCAGGCGGCTTGCCGGGCGTCTTTTCTGGCAACACCTCTTCCCGCGGGACAGGACATATCGCGGGGACCGAGTCCCGCGATCCGTGCTAACATTCTCAACGAGAAACAGGTTGTGCTCCATCCTACTCATCATTGCCGAGAAAGACGAGTCATCGACTACAGAAATCGTCAGAGCCCTGGGTCGGTTGACCCAATTTGACGGTGGGGAAGAGGGTAAGGAAGGACGTGAGCGGGTGTCTGTCCTTGGCTTTGCACATGAGGCTGACCCGAGAGTTGCAGAGCCATATGAGTACGAATTGTCTGTTGGTGGTCTCGACCGCCTGTTCGAGGTCCGCGCACCTTGCGGTTACGCAGGCCTCCGCAACCTCGGAAACACGTGCTACCTGAACTCGCTGTTGACGCAACTCTTCATGAACACAAGCTTCCGCAAGTTCATGGTAGAAGCGCCGGTCAAAGACGAGGAGGCGCAAGAGCTCCTCCTGGAGACACGCAGGCTCTTCTGCAACCTGCAGGACACGACCCGTCGCTACGTTGACACCAATTCGATGGTCTCTACTATCAAGACGTACGACGATACCGGCATAGATGTCGGGGTGCAGATGGACGTGGACGAGTTCTACAATCTTCTCTTCGACCGCTGGGAGGGCCAACTGTCGACGCCTGCGGAGCGCCAGACCTTCCGCACCTTTTACGGTGGCCAGCTGGTGCAACAGGTCAGCTCCAAGGAGTGCGAGCACATTTCCGAGCGATTCGAGCCCTTCTCCGCCATCCAGTGCGACATCAAGGGCAAGAAGAACCTCATGGAGAGTCTGCAGGCCTACGTGGACGGCGAAGTCATGCAGGGCGACAACAAGTACAAGTGCTCCGACTGTGACCGACACGTCGACGCTGTTAAGCGTGCCTGTCTCAAGGATGTGCCGGACAACCTGATCTTCCACCTCAAGCGCTTCGACTTCAACCTCCGCACAATGATGCGAAGCAAGATCAACGATTACTTTGCGTTTCCAGCCACCATCGACATGCGGCCTTATACAATTGAGCATCTGAGCGGGTCGACCGAGAAGCAGGAGCCGGACATGTTTGAGCTGGTTGGCGTCCTCGTCCATGCGGGCACGGCTGAGTCGGGACACTACTACTCCTACATCCGGCAGCGTCCGAACACGGGCGACCACGACCTCTGGATGGAGTTCAACGACGACATGGTCTCCCCGTGGGACCCCAAGCTCATGGAAGACGCCACCTTTGGTTCAGCGGAGTCCCGGTCATATGAGCACGGCGGCTTTTCGTATGAAAAGTCCAACAACGCCTACATGCTGTTTTACCAGCGCTCAAGCACTTTGGCGGCGCAGCGGTCGGCCATTCAGGCGAGCGGGCTCACGGCGCCTTTGCGCGCGGAGACACCTCTGGACATATTTGACAGCATCATGGCCGACAACCTGCTGTGGCTCCGTCGGTGGTGTCTCTACGACCCGAACCACTTCCAGTTTACCGGCAAGCTGGCCGAGCGCCTCCTTGCGTCCCCGAACAAGCCCTGCTCGCTTCAGCACCGGACGCAGAACCGCATGATGGAGGCCCTGATCGGGCTCTTCGACCAGGCCATCACCCGGACGAAGGACCTGTCGTATGTCGAGCCAACGCGGCAGATTGCGCAGTCCGCTGTGGAGAATTGCACGGCATGCGCCGCGGCCTTTGTGAACTACATGGCCGACACGCAGTATCCTCTGAAGGCTCTGGTGCAGCGCAACCCCGACCTTTCTGTCCGCATCCAATCTGTTGAGCTGTTCATTGCGGCTGTCAAGCGCCTTCGGGAGCACGAGCCCGACTCGTACGGCATGTTCGTCCGCAACCGAGACACATACGACCTCGACAGCACCGTTGCCGGCAAGTGCGCGATTCTGTTCCAGGTGCTGTGGATGGGTTTCCACATCAACCAGCGGTCCTGGTCGGAGGTCTTTGGCCTGATCCTTTCATTTGCGGAGCTCGGCAGCTATGAGACGGCCCTCTTGCTCAACGAGGACTGGTTTTGGAGGGTTCTCATGATTGTGGCTGCCGACAATGTCCTCCCCGATCTCCCGGAGCACTTTAAACGGATGCTCGCGGTCATGTCGCGCCGTGCGTTGAACAGGCCAGTTAACTACGCAGGACCTATTCACCTCATTCGGCACTTCATGTCGGCCCTTTCGCCTCGAATCATGGCGCCGCGAAGCTATGTGGAAACGGAAGATCGCCTGGAGATGGCTCTTGCCGATCCCTCCAAGCCTCTCCCGTGGTCCAAGAGCGAGGTTGACGTGCTCCGCGCTGCATCGCCCTACCAGTCTGGCAGCATCTTCCTGCGACATCTTCTGGACGTGGAGCAGGCCCTCACCAGCACCGATGAGATCATCAGCGTCTTCGCCCGAGGGGACAAGTTGATGCGCACCGCGCTTTTCGTGGTGCTGGAGCAGGTGTTGGACGACAGGGTCGAGGTCATGTCGATGAGGCCATACCTCCGCGCGACTTTGACGTTTGTGGAGGCAGGCCCTTACCAGCCGCAATCACTGGAGCTTCTCCGATGCGCTATGGAGGCGTCCCGACAATCGACCAGCGTGCACCTCTTTTACATGAATTTCTTCGTGCAGCTCACCAAGAAGCTGCAGGGCACTGTTCCACTGGAGAAGCTGATATTCTGGGCTTCCGACTGGGCGCCGCCACTTCTGGCCAGCGCGAATAGGAGCGTGGCGGACCAGGTGGAGATGCACCTCGTGGAAGAGCTTCTCCCGGATGCCGAGGAACATGCCGACGCGACACCACCAACCATGGTCACCAAGGCTGTGGCGGAACTTGGGGTGAAGTGCCTCGACTGTTTCAAGCGGGAGTTTAGCAACCGGCGAGTGACGGCAGAGACGACGGGCAACCTGCAGCGGGTGATGGAGCACTGCGAGCCGTTCTTTGGCGAGGAGGCCACCGAGGCTCCGGACGTGCCGATCATATCGCAGGGTCACTTTGACCGTCTGCGCCAAGGTAAGCCGAGGAGCCCTTGCAAGGATGGAAGCGCCGCTAACGAAGAAACAGAAATCTTTGCCATTGTGCAACCCAACATTGTGGATGCCGAGGAGCTGGAGGAAGAAGGCTCCGGTATGTCTCCGTACTCGGACCAGAGCGATGACACGCTCGATTATGAGTGCTGACCGGGCACGCGCCCCAGACTGGGACTCGCCCGGACATTTCGAGAGCCTGGCAGGGATGGAGGCGGACGCACAAATGCAGTGAGAGAAGGAGGGAGGGAGGATGTTACGCTGTCACGAATTCCATCGACTTGACGAACGGCGTTGAGACGGCCCAGGGAGAGGCCAGGCAAAGAAAGAAAGAAGCAAGGTAAAGCAAAGGAACGACCAGCGCCAACAGAGGGCACATTGCATCAGCACAGGCGCGCAAGGCGTTGAGGGTTTTTGGAACATGGACATGTATGTTCTATTTTCATCCTCGTGTTTTTTTTTCGGGGATGATGGTCTGTCTCCTGCCTTTTTGAGAAGACGTGGCCGCCCGCCTGCTGGAGGTTTCTATTTCTAGCAGAGACAGACATGCGGAGGTGATCCGCCAGCGAATGAAGAGTACGAAAGGAAGCAGTGGTTGGAAGTGTGATGTGTTTGTGATGGGTGAGTAAGGCTGCGGGCGGTAGATTCGTGCTGTTGCTGAGGATGTCTCGAGGTTCGCAGCATGTCACAAACGAGGCAAGTCTTGGTGTCACGGGTCAAAGTCAGCTTCAGATGGATTTGAGCTGGTTCGAGAAGGAGCTTGGGGATTGAAGTTGTCAGGCGGTGTCATCTGCCCAGGGTTGGCGTGAGGGTGACGATGGGATTAGTTGGCTGCACGTGTGGGATGCTATTTTGAGCGGGCAGACGCTACTGTAGGGCTAAGGCATTGATCACAGATCGGCGTGCAGGTGCACAGGAGCAGGGGAGGTGGGGGGGGCAGATGGGATGGCTACGTCTGATGTTGGAGCGTGGGGTTTGGGATTGATGGGCGCATTTTGTGTGGGGGGGTTGGGATCACCGTAAACGCTGTGGTACTCAACGTCGGACGCGGGTGATGCAGCTGTGAGGGGGGATTGTGGATGGGATTGTGGACGCATGAGGGTATGAATCGGGGGAGGTGAGTCGGATGAATGAAGCGGGATGAAGTTGAGGAGCTGGGACGGATGTCACTTTAGGACAAATCTATCTTTGCACTATGCTTATTTTCGCAAGCTGAGCCGTTGCAGCCAATCTAAACCCCAAGAACGCCTGTCAAGATATGAATCCCCTGTTCCAGCGCCATCATTGGTGTACTGGTGCCTAGCGCGTCGAATTAATCTGGTACTTTCCCCCCAAAACTTGAAGCCGTGGCCCGGCACTGGGATGATGGTGGGGCGGGATCTCTCCTTCCGGACTAGCAGCTGCGTGACGGATGCACGTCAGGCGGGGAGGGCGCCAGAGGGGGAACCAATGATTGGGAGGGGATGTGCGGGGAGATCGCGGGATCCTCCCGATCAAAGCTCCAAAAATAGAGTGTTAGCCGCCGAGGCGTCCAAGGCCATGACTCCCCGGCTGGGACGCTGTTGACTTCATCTCAAGTTGCGTCGTGTCTGGCTTTTAGCTATCGGCAGGTGTACGCATCGACCAGTCTTTCTTTGGGGAGATTGGGATTGCAGTGTGACGAGTGGGGAGGACTACTAGTTGAGGTGCTGTTGTGTGCTGGTGGTGGTTCGGGATGCTTCCTCCCGACTGGCATCACGTTTGCCGCCGAGGGTTAGTTCCCCCCCACGGAAACTCTTTTTTTATCACCACCGGCCCCCAATATGCAGGTCGGTCAACAGGCGAATGCAACATGACAACTTCCCCCAAGACCTCACCATCTCGGGTCAGCCTGCCCTGCTGCTGCACCAAGCTTCTCTGCATGCATGGGATATTCCCCGATGACATGGCGTTTCAGGGGCTGGGCCGTTTCATCTTTTTCGGGGTTTCAGACGACAGGCACAGCACAGCTGCGGTGAGGTTGACTTGACTGCATTCAAGTCTGTATAAGACTCCCGAGTCCAGGCTGCATACATCGTGCACCTCATCGACTCTCTACCTGTCGAACACCTTGACCAATATTCGCCATGTCCATCTCCAAGAGCCGCATCTCATCCCCCCTTGAGGCAGGCACGTCCATTCTCGACGTCGACCACCTCCCAGAACACCTCCACGAAGCCCTGGAATATGCCTCCCGCCGCCTCGCCCGCCGCTCCATGCACGTCTCNTCCCTCGTGGTCGTCAGACGAGACTACCAACTCCCCCGCGCGCCTCCTTCGCCACCAACACCATGCTCCCCCGCTTTCCCAAAGACTCCCATCTCGCCGCGTCTGGCTCTCGCTTCATCCTTCAGAAAGCTCGTCCGGTCAAGCTCTACGAAGAGTAGTCCCCTCCCATCACCGGCTTTTCCAAGCCCGATGGATCTGGATCCGCGTTTTCGACCGCTTGCGTCTCATCCTACATGGCCTGGCACACCTAGAACACCACTCTCCCCGCCTTTGATGACGCCGATGCTTACATCGTCGTCGACGGCGTCTATGGATACTCATGAGGCGTGTACGCCGCATCCTTTTGGGATTCGCCTTGTTTATGCCGATTTGCTTACGGAGCGGCAAAAGGCTGTTCTGCGACAGGTCCTGGAACGGACGGAGAAGAAATTCCAGATTGGGTGAGTTTGTCCTCTGCTGTATGATGATAGAAGACTAACGTCTCCAGCGCCGGGTGGCTACCTCTCCCACTTGATCCCGTCTCCTGTGGCCTATCAACCGCCGTCACGAACCGCTCCCTCTTGCAAAACGACCCTCTCTTCTCCTCCGACGGACTCACACTCGTGCCTTTGGACAGGCTGTATACCTTCAAGGCCGCGCTGTCAAGTTACTCGCGCACACAGTCGCCGCTACGCCTGGAAGATGCAGTTGATGAGCTTCGCAGGCTTGTGCTCTCGCGCAAAGGGGCGGTGATTACCCGCGCTGAGCTGGCGGGGTGGTACGACTGGCTCAGCTTCTCGGATGCATCTCTTATGGAAGTGCGGGGGATGTACAGGAGGGCATATGGAGGCGTGGCTGGGGCGGGCGGCATCGAGGCAGTGGTACCGCCGACTGTTGACGAGGGGGAGAGCGAGACCGACACGGATTTTGAGACGGACTCGGTGCTGGAGCAGGAGAGTGTGGTCGATGAGGAGAGGGAGATGACGCCCCTGGCGCGGACGGTCGAGGTACGCTTTGTACCAGAAGCTGTCCCTCCGCCAAAGATGGCGCCGGTGCTGTTGAAGCTGCAGACGCAATTCCCCGCAAAGGCACCAGCACCTGCTCGGGACACGGTCATGTTTGGGTTCACGCCCATCGCGGGCCCGCGGCGGGATGCCGATGAGGACGAGGCGATGACGGCACGACCTGGCCGGGAGAGCAGGCAGCTTTGGAGTCCGACGACTATTGCTGGAGTTTTGCATGATCAGGGACTGGCTGTGGCCGGGCGGTCACCGATAGGACCGATGACGCCAAATGGGTATGATGATATTTCGCCCATCACGAGGGGCGAGTGGGGGTTCCTGATGGTCGATGGAGGGGTGAAGCAGGGAATGAAGACCGCGGCGGTGGTGACATTCTAGTGACACAGTCATCAATGCAATCATGCCCAAGTGTATTCCAACTCGATATGTGCTTCAAATCATGGGTATCATAAACTCTCTACCAACCATACCGCCCCGAAGCCTCCTTCTTATTCGACTTTGCCTGCGCAAAACTCTCCTCAAGAGCATCCCGCTGCCCTTGAACAGCACTAACAAGCTTGCGCAGGTTATGTTTGCCTGGGGCAATAGCGCGCAAGGGGTTGTGGACCTGCTGCTCGCCAGCGGCGCGAATGGTCTCGTTGTGTCGGTACTCTGCGTCTGTGTCGAAGCTGATGACGCGCGCGGCGGACGAGTCGGCGCCGGTGTGGCCGGGCATGCCGCCGCGGCCGAAGAGCTCGCGACGCGCGGCGGCGGAGAGGTTCATTTCGTTGGCGATTGTGTCGAGAGAGGTGGCTGTTGCGCCGGTGCTGGGGGTGGGGTGGGAGGACCAGGCGGATGTATCGGCGTAGGCGTCGTAGGGGGCGGGGGCGGAGGTTTCGCTCTCGAAGAGGGGTTCGTAGACGGAGGAGGAGGTTGTGGTGGGTGTTGGGTCTGTGTCGGCTTCGGGTTCGCCGATGGAGAAGAGCGAGATTTTCTTGGGCGGTGCTGGCGCGGGGGCTGCAGCGACTGGGTCTTGTGTTGGTGCTGATCCTTGTGATGCATCGGAGGCGACGAGCGCAGATGCCTTCTTGACGGGCTTCTTCTTGTTGTTCCTCGCCACCGATAGAGGCCTGAACATCATCGGCTTGCCCACGAGCTTGACCTCATCGGCGGGCTTCATCGTATCAGGGATAGACGGCTGGGAAGACTTGGGCGCAGGAAGCTCAAATCCCATATCTGAATCTCCTCCAAACAACCCCGAGTCCCTGCTAAAGCCTGCCTCTGCGCTGGTCTTAAGCTGAAAGGCTGGCCTCGAACCGCCCGTAGGTTTCGGCTTGGCGTTCGCATTCTTCGGTGCCGGCAGAAAGGAGTTCATGCCGCTGAACCGGCCGCCGCCGGCGCCTCCAATCTTTGCGCGCTTCGCTGGTGGGCCATCGCTTTCGGAGGGCTTGTCTTCGGGCTGGATCTGGGGGAGGTTGACTTTGATTTTGCCGGGGTTGGATCGGTCAACGACTTTTTGGAAGGGTTTCTTGCCGGTCGCGGTGGTGCTGGCGGGGGGAGGTTTTGAGAGGGGCTTTTGAGGGACTTCAGAGTCGGACTCGGAGTCGGAGTAGTCTACGAGGCCCATCTTGCGCAAGTCGGGGTGGTGGTGGTGATGGAGAGTGGTGATGTCTGAAGTTGGGTCGCAGGCAAGACTGCGCCATTGCGATGAGCAAGGACGGTGATGGTCCGTGCGCTGAATAATGGGTGGCGCAACGCCAAGCCACAGTTCACCTTCACTTCACAGTGGCTCCGCGCGGCGGGTTCACGGGCTCGGGCGAAATGTTTCCAACATCACGGTCTTGTCCATCTCAACAGACGATTTCAGACCCCAAAAGGTCGGATATCCGCCAGTCTTCCTGCATCTTTCATCTTGAACGGACTATTTGCACTAGGACACTATGGGCACGTCGATTTGAAGAGCATGTTACCAGCTGGCGTCCCTGCAAGACGGGCATCAAACATCCCACTCTCATCGAAACATCTTCCATAAAATTCGACGAATAGCTTCAAAAGGAAGAGCTTTGGCGGTAGGTGAAGAGGGAAAACATGTCGTCTGCTCCCAATTACCTCAACATCCAGGCTGCGGTCCTGGCTTGCCGCTACTACCGGTGCCGAACACTTGAGGAAGAGGCCCGGTACGTGCTTTCTTGAGAGTCGAAATCGCTGGAATCCTCGATCCGGGATGTGGTCCTGCTCCCTGCTTGCTTCTTTCTATTTTGTTCGCGTAGGCTTCGGCTTTGCGCTCTTTGAAGATCGGCGACACTCTTGTTGGCGGCCCCCGTTTCTGCTTGTCGCTTCTTGAGGTCACTGGACCTGTCTAGATCGAAGGAGTTAGTACTGGCTAGCTGGCCGGAAGTATGCGTGTCGCACCTTTGGACATGACCATTCTCAAGGGCAGAACCGCCTCACGGAAGCCATCGAGACCATATTCAGAAACCCAGTCACTTCCCAGGATAGCATCGAATGGGGTGTCCTTGCCGACGAGGAAGTTGTCGATGTACGTCAATGCTTGGTTTGTCGTATACCAGGTAACCGATACACATCCGAGAGGCTTGAATGTTCCTCCGTTAGCTCCACGATATGTGTCCAGTGAATCATCCCGGGCGAAAGTGATGGAAGCCCGATTCAAAAACCGGGTGCTGATCCAGTTGTCTCTTGCGCCTGTGTCGATCTTGACTCGGCCGCGTGCCGGCTCAAGAGCGTAATCAGAATCATCTGGCAACGCACAGAATGGGAAGCAAAACGAGTCGTCCTTGAATCCATGACGCGAAGATGCAGCAGCCCGGTGTAGCTTGGCTCTCATGTCCTCAAGGTTGGGCTTTGTTTCTGTCGAAGCGGATGCAGACCTCCAGGCCGATGGGCGAGAGTGCTGAGACTCCACCAGGTTGGTGTCAGAGGCTGCATTTGACATGATCCAGGGCAAGGACGACTTATGGCGTAGTTCTTGAGTCGGTTCTTCGTCCCCGGTACCGTCACTGCCAGTCTCCAGCTCACCTTGATCGTTCTGCTCGGAAGCCCAGAACCGATTCACGCCGTCTTCCAAGCGCCTGAAATGGTCTTTGTTGATTTTTCCAATGAAAAAAACCGAGACATTATGTTCAAAAGTCACCAGGTCGTGGTAGCAGATGTAGCTGCTGTGCATCAGAGGCTCGCCGTCTGGAGTAGCCGTCATGTCCACCGATTCAAGCCGATTGTATGGAGGACGAATGCCTGGATCGTATGGGGAGCGTAACAATGCGTGAGCTTCGGAAATGATTGAGCGGTTGCCGTCTCTACAATTCTTGCCGGCAGTTTCTGTGATGGGCCTGATGAGGATGTGGTCAGATTGGGGCAGTGGAAAGGGAAAAGTCTCATGCTTTTAAAGGTACTTACGCACATAAGCTATTCCTTTCTTTCCGGTCTGTTGAAATAGTGATGAATAGTCGAGGTTCAGTGACGTGCGTATCTAGCTCGTCTATCCATTGAGCTTTCAAAACCTTTCAAGGTCAGTTTGATCTTCTACAGGCACCGTGTGAAGAAGGCTAAAGCTTACAGCCCCTGGTAGCCAGTTCATTGACTTTTGTACGCGGTATCCTACCGTCTGTTATTTATCCCGTATTGATAACGATTTATACGTGTTTGAAACATACTGGAATCCACGGCCTCGTCGATGTTGCTATCGGAAGCTTCAGACACCGGGGCCGGGCTCTCTGGATCGAGTTCAATAGAAACTATTCCCTCTGTCCGTTAGTGACTGTTTCTTTGCCCGATCGTAGTCGACACGACCTGGGAGGAGGTCAAGGTCAGCCATACCGTCATCTGGGCGGCCTGGGCTGAATTCATATTCCAATCCTGTGACTATCAGAAAACGAGAACCGGGTGCCGGCAAAGATGAACGCACCGCCATCTGGATATCGTCGAGCTCGGTAGTATTCGCCCCTGGGATCACTAGGACTTGCAACCCATTCACTCCATCCCCCAGGCATCGGCATCGTGAATGAAAACAAGCCGAATGCCTGCAGACGACGTGCAACTTTGAGATGTGGCGAGGAGATGCAGGAAGACAAGATACGAGGGACAGAAGGTCAGATACCTGGGCGGCGGGGGGAGTTCGCACTCTAATGGGGGGTCGGGCTCTTCGCCCCGCCACCTGTGCTCTTACCCGAGCCTCAAGGCCGACCGAGATGCCTCGTTTGGTACACTGCAGAAGATGTAGGCACATGGCCAATTGTGGTTGGACAGAATTCGGCGTTGATGGTCAGCAGAGTCGCTGCCATGCCAAAACAGGGCTTGGGATTGGCCTTCGGTGACATTCAGCAGGGCACGCATGCGCCTTTGGGGGGGGGGATTCTATGGCCAAGGCGCCTGCGCCTGCATGATAGCTGCATCGCCCCCAGCAGGCGAAGCGGGCGCGAACCACACTGCCATCGTCTCAGAGCCTGCTCCGTCACACAACAACGCAGCCTGATCTCGAAGCCCCCTTATCATTATCTGTTTCCTCCCCCCGTGTCAATTAGAAAACTGAGACTGCAGCTTTTTCGCAACCCTCAACATGTCTGAACAAGGTAGCGTGGCAGAGGATGATAGTGGTGATGGGTATTGGAAGCTTGCACAGTTCATGGCGAGGTCTCCTGAACATGCCATGTTCCGCGGGTTCAATGCCCTCAGCCTGCTGAACCTCCTGCGACTCCAAGCAGAGCTCCAAGACCTGGAAGACGAGGTGAGGGAGGTTTTGAGGGAGGATAGAACCAGTAGAGACGAACATCGCGTCCTCTATGGGAGGAATTTCAGGCACATGAGGACATTGGCGGCGACAGAGGACGCGACCCAGCTCCAGCTCCTCAAAACCGTCGGGGAGAAGCTTGAAAAATACCGTAAGCTCCGCGTCTCTCCATCATCTATGGCCAAACTGTTGGAATCGTGTACAGTACTGACAGCTGTCAGCGAAGATGCTGCTTTGAAGCAGGTCATGATCCTGAACGAGGCCACGAGGCCTACTGGGTCAGCCCAGAAGTTTCTCAGGGATTGGCTCAGCCTAGACAAGTTGGGCGACAACTTTCTAAGGCAATCGGGAATTGAAGCAGCCGTCTGGGATGAAGACAACGCAGATGACTTGCTTCTTCTTCAGCAGCACGACACTGGGATGGATAAGCTCGTGGATCTGTACCACAAAATGGCTGGGCAGTTCAGAAAGGTACAGCAACGGCCCTTTCCGCTTCTTGGTAAAAGGTCACTCATTGACTTCCCCGGTGACCACAGTCCAAGATTAAAGATGGCGTCCGTGAGTACAGCCCGAAGAGGGTGTCACGTCTGGGAGAGGCACTGGCCGTTGCGCTGTCGGCCGTCTTACCCACTGTCGCCATCCTGGTGCTGTACTTCATCCCAACCATGGTATGGAGGATTGTCGGTGTGGTCATAATGACCTTCCTCTTTGCGATCGTCATGGCTCTGACGACCGGGGCGAAGAAGTCGGAGGTGTTTGGGGCGACGGCTGCCTTTGCAGCTGTTGAGGTGGTGTACATCGGAAGCACAACTTTCGGTCAGGGTTAAAATGGGTTCCTGAATTAGAAGCAGTCATAGGCCTTGAGTTGAAATGTCGGATATTGGATCACTGTTTGGTGACGGACTGAAGCCTTGATGCCAGTCCCGAGGGAGGGCTTTTTGAGGCTACAACTGTTCTGAAAGCATGGCTGGGTATCAATCCAAGACATCTATCATCAGACTCCTTGGAGGCAACAAGATAGGCGGTGATAAGAGCAGCACTTTGATGGATGTTGGGGGCTTTGAGTAATGTCTTGAGATGGCCTTGACGTTGGGGTGTTCAAGTTTGAATCACGGACCACTGCGACCTGGGCGCTGGAGAAAGCCACAGCGGGTTAATCACCACGTGACCCCTGATTTCTGGGGACGACCCACCCGGCAGTGACACCGTCTTGACCGTGCAGCATGTTTCCCCATCTCAAGCGCTGAGCCCCTCAACTTTCCCCATCCACCTATCCCATTGAACAGCCTCGTCAACTGGATACTCGACTTCCCGCCTTCACATGCAGGCAATGTGAAGCGCGGCCTGCTTGCAATGGTCGCGTTCCACCTCTCTACTCCCCGACATCCCCTGTGATACCCAACAACGACATCAGACCCGACCGACGACGACCAACGACCGAATGACCACCCGATACCTCTCCACCACCCCATTCCCACCATGTCCGTCATCCAGAGTGAGGAGTCAGTTACAACCGGTCCCTGCTCATTCCATATCTCCCGCTAACTTCTTCCCTCCAGCCTCCTCGCGTACCAGCTCCGATGCGCCTACCTCACCGAAATAGCCGACGGCGTCGGCGAGCGCCTCATCGCCCTGAATGAGGGCTTCATGAACTCGGCCGCCTTCAAGCAGGTCGGCTGGCAGGGCCAACCTGACCTCGTCAAGCGATGCTACTCGCCACCAATCCCCACAGCCATTGCCTCCGAATACTTCCAAGCACCGCGACCTGTTGGTGTTACACTCGAGGATGAGCCCGACGATGGTGGCATGCTCACCACCGGCGGCACCGACACATTTGGCCCCGGCCTGGCCACGCGCCGCCGCAAGCGCAGAGAGACGCTCGAAGACGACGACAGCAGCGACCTCAGCGATGAGAGCGACGACGACGAGACCAGCCAACGTGCTGCGCAGCAGATTCGCTTCGCAAAGATGCCCGTCCGGCCACGAGCCGGCTCCAGCCCTATCCAGTCGTCCACCATGCGCCAGCTGCCCTCGTCGACAGCTTCACCACGCGCAGCCCCTGGCGCCCGTCGTGGCTCGCAGTCTGCCCTCGAGGTTGTCAAGGAGCGCGCCCGCAGGGACACTGTTACCAGCAGCGACGTGTCGTCCGAAAACGAGTCGGACCTTTCTACCATCCAACGGCACCGCGAGGCCGCTAGAGCCGCCACAAAGGCCGTCAGGATGCAGGCACGGATCAACGAGGAGCCTACAGAGGGTATCAGCCGTGCTGGCACCGACCTGCTCCCAGAGGAGCTTGAAGAGGACTCAGACGCCTCAGACATGTCGGCCGGCTTCCTGGAGAGCATTGACTCGACTGGCATCCTTGATGCGGTCGAGAATCCCGGCCAGCAGGCCGCACCAGAGCAGCACATTGTCGGCACGCCGCCGCGCCAGTTCACACGCTCATCCACCGTCCGCAAGTCGCAAGCACCACCACGCATCCTCCAAGCCCTTCCGCCGCCACGGCCCATGACCATGATTCGGCCTGTGAGCATGATCCAGCCTAAGAGTCTGCTGTCAGCCGCTCTCAAGGCCCGCAAGACGAAACCCACCGTTCCCTTTGAGAAGTACGCCAACCTCTCCGGCCAGGGCGAGAACAATCCCATCGCGGTTCGCATCTTCCCTGCCTTCTCGAACGACCCCGAGACACCCTACGAGGTACTCATCCGACGCATGGTGCACCACGGCGAGGGTGGTGACCGGCCCGTCACGGTGGCCGATCTCATCGGTCTCAGCTTGTGGCGGTATATCGACTCGAAACGTGGCCCACCCATCCCTTCCGACAAGTGGAACACCAACTGGTGGGCGCTGCGCATGGTCGAGGAGGACGGCGAGATCGACGACGACTTCCCGGCTTTTGATCGCACAAAGGCCCTCTCCTCATTTACAACAGCCAACAACAGGGGCGCCGGCCGCATGCGAGCCAACTCGAAGACATATGATAACTTCGGGCTTGTACAGGCCTCGCAGGCCGAATACGCGCAGAACCAGGCCGTCACACCGCAGGAGGACGAGGAGGTGGCGGGCGCCGATGATGAAGATGACTTCGATACAACACCGCGCAACACGCCGCAGGTAAAGTCCTCGTATATGGACCAGGGATACCCGCGTGCCAACCCGGTGACCAACACTGCGTACCGCCATCAGCCTAGTATGGTGTTTGCGGACGCACCGCAGGTGTTGCCGGGCGTGGTCAACACGGCGCGTGGCAAGCAGAAGCTGCTGCGCGTGCACTTGTACTCGTCAGATGTGGCGCCAGGCCAACTGGTGACACTGGACGTAACGACAGAAACGTACATGGCCGAGGTGCTGGATCTTGTGTGTCGCAAGCGACAGTTGGACAAGGCCAACCATGTCCTCAAGATGCCGGCAGGCGGTCCAGTCATCATGGGCGACGCAAAAGTGTCGACAATTGGCACGCAATCAGACCTGGAGCTGCACCGGCGACGATTCGCCACAGATGGACCTTTGGCAATGACAGGCTCGCCGAGTAGTGCGTCGCCTAAGCTTTTGCCATTCGCCGAGGGCCTCGCCGCTCGCAAGGGCAAGAAGGCGGCGCAGATGATGGGCAGCGGCTTGAGTGCCGCCGGCGCACAACACCCGTTGGCTCAAGAAGCTATGATCCTCAAGCAAGCCGAGCTTGCGGGCACGCACAAGTCGTGGACAGTGTGGCGGATGCGCGCTGTGCGCATGATGACGCAGAGCGAGAGACGATTCGAGGTTAATGGCGAATACGTCCACATCAAGCCCATGGCACGCGACGGCAAGACGACGACAGCGCACATGTCGCAAATCATTGGGTGCAAAATTGCGTCGAAGCACCCGAGCCAGTTCAAGGTATGCGTTCAACAAAGTGTTGACTTGAGAGTGGTGCTAACTTTTTGTGTGCAGCTCATGATTTACCGGAGCGACGAGACGAAGCGATACGACTTTGAGGCGAGGAGTCCGGCTGAAGCCAGCGAGATTGTGCTGGAGTTGAGGAAGCTGATCGCCCAGGTGACGAGTTGATTGGGGTTTGACCCCAGGTGATGAGACACGGGTATGATGACTGTCGGCGCACGGCGCTTGACATGTGTAGAATATAGCTACGCAGCGGGATTCTGGCGATGGAGGATCTGGCTGAAGGAGTTACAGAAGTGACTCTTTGATACCCAAATATTGCTCATCAAACACCGAGGTCCTGCCCAGCAAGTTTCACTGAGGATGATTGTTGTCTGACGGTCAGAGATAAGCCGAGCCTCAATCACCTCTGATAAGATGCCGCATCTTTAATTCCAGGGTGACAGTGACACAGCCCCGATCGAATGTTCAAGTCCGATCTACGAGGAGGCTCTTTCCGAGATGGCGGCAGTTGCCGGGCGATAAGATAAGCCAAATTTCCGTCAACCTCCAGTGACGTCTTTCCTCGAGAACCACCACTCTTCAACACCTCCAACCAACACCAAACGATCGCCCTTATGAGAGCCTGGTCGCTGCCATGACAAGCCGGACCACGTCGCCGCGGCGACGACACATTCTTTCGTCCATCAACCCCGAGTCAGACGACGCAAGCAGCAGCAGCAGACGGCGCAGGAGATCCCGCAGCCCGTCAAGACGACACGAGAGCGAAGAGAAGGAGTCACGCAGGTCACGGCGCAAAGAAGATGGAGAGACTACAGGCGATCACGGAGACGAAGGCGACCAAAGACCCAAGAAGCGCGACTATGGCGACGAGCAACGGTCCGACGACGAGCTTCGCCCACGCTCGAAGAAGTTTCGCTTCAAGAAGCGCTCCCACCGCGACCGAGACCGCGAGTCAAAAGAACCCTCGACATCCTCAGGAAGTCATCGCAGACGTCACTACCGCTCTCGCTCCCGTTCCCCGACGAACCCCCACGAACCCCGCGCACTATCTCCCGACACTGCCTTTCGCGAGTCACTCTTCGACGCCATGGCCGACGACGAAGGCGCCGCATACTGGGAAGGCGTGTACGGGCAACCTGTGCACGTCTACGCATCCGAAGCAGCGGGTCCCACGGGCGAACTGGAACAGATGAATGACGAAGAATACGCTGCATACGTCCGGCGACGAATGTGGGAGAAAACGCACGAGGGGATGCTGGAAGAGCAGGCTGCGCGACGGGAGGCGCGGAAGAAGGAAAAGGAGGAGTCGGAGCGATTAAAGCGTGAAGCGAGGAGGGATGATCGCGCGAGGAGGGAGATGGAGGAGAGTCTGCGCCGAGGGGAGGAGAGGCGTGGAAGGAAGGCCAGAGCAGCAAGGTGGGAGAGGTATCTTGCTGGATGGAAGGCGTGGGAGGCCGGGGAGGGGGCGAAGGATGCAGAGGCGCTGCCGTGGCCGACGGAGGATGGGAGTCGGGCTGGGGTGAGGGATGGGGAGGCTGTGAGGAGGTTTTTCGTCGAGGGGCTTGAAGGGGAGGATAAGGCTGTGAGGCTGAGGGAGGAGAGGGTGCGGTGGCATCCGGATAAGATTCAGGGGAGGGCGGAGGGGGGGAGGGTTGATGGGGAGGTTTTGGGGGACGTGACGGCTGTGTTCCAGGTCGTTGATGGGTTGTGGGGGGAATACCGGAGGTGAGGGACAAGGTGAAGCATATGATACCCAGGCGATACCCAGACGAGGCAGCAGATGATACCCAATTTCTTACTGCATGACTTATACAGCTTCTCCTTTGCTTTCCTCTTCCCTCTTGAACATCACGTCCGGCTGGCCAGGCCGTGCCAAGGGAACAACTCCGGAGTATCTACGCCGGAGCAGGGGGGGCGTGGAAGCTTTCCTTGGTCTGCTGCAGGGCTACTAGTTCCATGTTACCCCCTGCGACGCTATTTTGCTCGGCGGGAGCACGGCCGAGAGCGGCCATGCCCATCTCGATCGTTGCTGGGGGAAAGGGGCGGGGGCAACGCAACGCCCTGCTAGGAGGAAGCTGGGGTTAGAGGTGAGCTTCGAGTCGTACACGGTTGCCACTGGGCCCGACCTGCCTCAAGCAGCAAGTCCGTTGGCTGGGCAGTGTTGCACCACGCACCGCAGCAAGCTTGAGGTGAAGCTGTTTTGCTGGTCCAGGAGGATGAGGGGAATTCGATTAGGGTTAGTCTGAACGGACTTTTGCTGATACATGACATTACGGTGCCTCTCCTGGATCACCTCGACTTCCCACCCTTAAAGCAGCAAGCAGATGCGGGACGAGTGACATGCCACCGGCTGACATCCCTCTCCCATCATCCATCAGATCGTCCGAGTCTACCTACCCCCCAGCACCACGCGTCCCCCCATCCCGTCTCCCCCATTTCTCGCCCCTGGTGCCTTTCTTAGCCTTCAAGCCCAGCACACCACATCCAGGACCATCCCCAACAACCTGTTTCTCCTCCCCTTTAGCGGCGGAAAAACGAAGCCACGGGGGGAAACGGGAACCTCTGATCGGACAATGCCAGTCCAGGCGTCGCCGTTTGTTTCCTGGTTACCGAGAGAGAAGCAAGCACCATCAAGACAACTCGTCTAAAATCATGTCCAAACATTTGAAACCTACAGCCCGTGGGCTCCAGGAAAAGCCAAAATAAAGTACACCTCGCACGGCCTCGAAGCTAAATGAAAGCTGCCACGCTGCTTGCCGCCTCTCCCACCAATCACCTCCCTATCCCGTCACCATGACGGGAGAACACAACCTCGCGCGGCTCCAACCCAAGACTTTTTCCCCATCCATCAACCCCAAACCAGTGCTGCAGCCGCCCGTCCCAGTACGAGGCGGCGCCCAGCGCGGTCCAGCCCAGCCCATTCAGCCAAAAAAGGAGTTCGGCCTTCCGTGACCAGCTTTCCGACGGAGGAAGCGGCTGTGTTCGGCCAGAGTTACTCAAATTCAGTAAGCATAAGATGCGAGATGCCGAAGATTCCGATCTCCAGCCGTTGTCGCCGTCAAGTAAACGCAGAGGAGAAAAAAAGTCTGCAAAAAGAGGAACATCAGCCCCAGGTCGCACAGCCGTGCCACCACCTTCATCCTCCATGCATGCAGCCGCTTGCTGATGCTGCCACACCCCCCTCTTGAAAGTCCCGGCGGCATGCCGCATGCCCCGGAAAATACCCCGGCCGCAAGGCTTACGCGTAGGTCGGAGGTGAGGGGGGGNGGGGGGGTGCCAGCCGACAAATGAGCTCCCTGGCCTGGGGGCCGCATCCCATCGACGATCTCAATGCCCATCCCGAGCGGTCCCCCTACAACCTGCTTTTGCTCTTCTCCGTCTTTCCTTGGAAAGCGTCCCGGTGTGCTTGCGTGGTCGTGCCGTGCGACGCACACACCCATCTCAGCTCACCTCACTCTATCCAAGCTTCACATCATCGTCCGCATTTTCCTGATGAGAATGGTTTCCACCGTTGGAACTGAACATTCCTGATTCGACTGTAGCAGTAGTCACTCAATTGAGTCAAGTATTGGTAATGTGAATGTATTGTTCAAATGCCGTGGTATTACACTCCTACAAGCAGATTAAATCCAATCGTTCCGCGGAATATTCTCCCGCCTGTCCAAAGGCCGTGTCCCGTTCAGGGATGTCGACAACTCCAATAAAGGAGTGTCATTAAGGGTGTCCTCGATTTCTTCAAAGGACTGCAATGCCGGCCGAATGTAATGATCCGCCCGTCATGTCGTCGTCAAGAGAAGGCTAAATCCATATCTCATGATTCGACTCTCCGCGTATCTCGTGCCGAGAGAGGTGTTTACAGGTTGGCGAGGATGGCAGCACCGCCGAGCAGGGCGCCGGCAGCGATGGCACCGGTGGGGCGGGCAGCGAAGTTGCCGTTGTCGGTGGTCTGGGTAGCCTCGCCGAGCGCCTCAGTGACAGAGGAGATGACAGCCGAGTCGGTGGCAGTCTCCAGAATCTCGCTCAGCGAGTTGATCTTGTCCGAGATGCTGGCCGAGATGCTCTCCTCAATGGAGTTGGAGAGGGCGGAGCTAAGGGCACCGTCGAGGTCGCCCAGGGAGGAGGTGGCGGCATCAATGGCATCGGAAGCCTCGCCAATGGCGCTGGTAATCTGGGAGATGATATCGCCAGTGGGGCTGGGGATCTCGGTGGGAACACCGGAGGGAACCTCAGTAGGGACCTCAGTGGGGAGGTTGGTCAGGACAGTCTCGGTGACGAGCTGGGCCTGTTGTATTGTTAGTTGACTGCTCAAGGTGACCAGGTGATGGAGCTGCGACGTACCGAGGCAACGGAGGCCATGGCGACGAGGGAGATCTGAGCGAAGCGCATTTTGATGGTTGGTAAAGACCGGGTACTAAGTGGTGTATGTGTTGTGTAGGTGTTTATAGAAGAGCGAGGTCGAACGATGGACTGCGGTTGCGATATTGGAGCTTGTGGATGATGAGGGGAAGTAAAGTGGTTGTCAACGCCGACGGGTCAAGCTTTATATATGCAAGAGGGAGCAGGTCTCCGGGACGGGTATGCCACCAAGAGGGACACGGAGAAACACAGCACGGCGAACCAAGCACCCATGCCTGCCCTGCAAGGCCCGGACCTGGACAGGACACCCCGGGGGGCTGCGTCAGAGGACAGAGGCAGCCCGCTTTGGTTGCTCAACGGGTCGACCGTGATCGGCTGCCAAGTCGCCACAGGAGGCAAGTGAATGGTGCGTCGTTCGTGCCTGAGGGTCTGTCGGGGGCGTGGCTCCAGACGGTCCGGCCGTGTGTGTAGGTCAGACGGCCGAGCCACCAAGGAGGCTGTTAGGATGGGTCGAGGAGGGCACGTCGCTCCACAACCTATACAGCACCTCATTAACACCATTCTTACAAGCTTGCTTGCTTCCTTCCCTGTTGTGGTCTCCCTGACCTGACCGTGCAGCCCACGCCTTCTCACGTCATTGCCATGGCGTCGTCGAGCTGCACCGGGGGGACGACCAGGGTGCGTCGAGATTGCCGGCGGGTGGCTCCACCGCTTTTCCCGGGGCACTTGGGCGCCTATAACTTGTTGATGGACGATGATGCAGGCCAGGCCGGGGGGGGGGNGGGGGGGGGGCGAGGGCGGAAACACTAGGCCGGCCAAGGCAGCTTGGAATTCGAGAGACAAGCCTGGCCACGCCGAAGGCACACGCGGGCAGCAGCGGGAGCTTGGCCCTGCACTGGCTGCACTGTCTGGGAGAAAGCTCGCTGGGCGGTGACAGCCAACAGGGCCGGTAACAAGGCCGGCGTTAGCTCGTTCTTCTCGTTCCTAGCCCGCTGGTCCGAAGATGGCAAGGAACACGGGGGCGAAAGGGGGGGGAACAGGGGGATGGCGGGTTGTCTAGATCGACAGGAGGACGCTCCGATGCGGAGGAGGAGGAGCAGCCTAGGAGGGACAGCGGGGCGGCGGATGGCGAAAATGATGCCGAAAAAAGCAGCGTCTTGTCTTTCGGTTCTGATTGCGTGGCGCTGGAACGCATCGCCTTGCACTGCCTACCCTAGTCGTGGGTCGGCGAGACATGGCGGTGGTGGGCAGGCAAGGAGGGGAGAGGAGACATGGAGATCAGACGTCCAGTGGAAGTGGAAGCCGAAGGATGCGGATGGAGCTCCAGCTGGTGCTGTCGGGATGCAAATGCAGGCCGACGGGTCCCCGCTGTAGCTCCGTTCATGCTACTCCAGCTAGTCCTGGTCTTCCTGGTGCTCCAAGCTTGCTCAACGGCGGGAGAAACATTGTCGATGCTCCAAGACAGGACGAGGAAGCTGCTAGAACACGGTCAAGGCAAGGCAAGGCAAGGCCACCGCTGCTTCAGGTTCCATCCTGCAGTTGCAGGTCGATGGCTCCTTCCCCGTCAAACAGATCGAGGAGGGCCGGGATCCAGATGCACGCGAGCCACACCTGCTCCATAGATGCCCCACACCTCGCGGCTCCAGTGGTGCACTGGCGGCTGTCGCTGGCTCCTCTCCCGGTCGCCCCTGCTCAGTATCACACCTTAATGACGTCCCTCCCTGTCCGTTTCTGCGGGGCTCCTTCCTGTTCTCGTCTGCCGAGTGGTACCGAGCCAAAGTACCCCGGTACGTTCTGATGCACGGCGGCCCGGCCTGGACCGCCGCAGCGTCACGACATCCGCGGGAGGTATCCTGTACATGGCGTCATTGGCTTCCTTCCCAAACATTCAGACTTGATTTTTCCTTGCCTCCTGCTCGGCTGTCGGGACGCCATAGGCGACGCGGAATACCACAGAATGACGATGGTCAAGACTTTTCGATGAGATGGCCCAGAAAGCTTGCATCGGACCTCGCCGACGAATGCAGGAGACATCTGTGGTCCTTCCCAGCCAGGATGCCGAGGTATTACAGTACTGCAAATCCTCACTGGCAACTAAATGTATACCTTGCTTGCTTACCATCATGCACGGCGACGATCCAAGGCGTCAAGAAGGCTCCTTGGTATGTGACGCGGCACATCTCCCTCCCATCCTGCTCTATTCTTAGGCAATCACCCGTCAAGCTCAGCATTGTGCTTGTACACAGATCCAGGCCACCACCGCGGCTCGCCATTCACCATCCCTTGCTTCGCCTCGACCCGACGTCTTCAGCCGATATGTCTATCTCCAAGTGGCGTCCGAGACAAGATACCCCATATGGTCAGCAACTTTGATGGAGCAGGGACGTCTTGGCGATCCGGGCCGCGTCAGCTTGGGACTGGAGTCGTCGGTCCCACCGTGGATGCCCTTGGACTGCGCGCCGGAGCCGCGGTCAACTGCTTCCGTCATTGGATGAGGCGAATGTCGAGTCGCGACCCCGTCTTCTGCATTCCTCACCACGTCTGTTCGGCCAGACCATCGGCACCAAACACGACTTTATTCCTAGAAGCGGCAGACTGTTTTCAAGTACGCGCCTCGGTCCATCCCAACAAACCTCCGTGCGCGAGTGCCCCGAGATTTCGCCACAAACACTTCCTTCCAGCATGTGTCAGTCAGCTTGGGCAGACGTCCGCACATGTGGCTGTGGTGAAGCTTCGGAAGCCGGCTGACCGTGGCGCAATACGGCATCAAGCCGGGCGAAGATGGTGAAGTTGATCACCCAATGCGCCATGCGGCCGGCCGACGCTGTCTGCAAGGTTAACCCAACTTCCACAGGTCGGATCGGATCTCGGGCCGCCCATGGTCGCATTGTCAATGCTTCTGTTGACCGACGTGTCACCCGCCTTGCAACATCGACTTGTCGAAAGGAAGCAGATTCACAGTGATGCAGGAGCGCACACGTCTCGCTACTGGGCTGCTAGCCATGTCCTCACGTTGGTGACGCGTGGACCTTGATGGTCATCGTGTTCGCCCCTGGACCCGACAGCTCTGATAGCTGACGGACGATCCACGGAAAACTGAGGACAGGAATTTGCTCATGTCTATCTGCACAACGGCCGACCCCTCTTTTGAAATCCCTTCCGACATGTACTCAACCCTTTGAACAACCAGCCAAGCGATCATCAGCCTTACCGCTAAACATGTGGAAGTACCATAAAACGCCAGGGCTTGCTCGAAAGCCCTGAGGCTTGAAGGCGGTCAAAAAGCCCGCGCGATTGGCCTCTGTCCACGCCGCGGCGTCCTCGTGCGGTTCTCGGTACGAAGAGGCTTGCAACGACTGCCAGGAGTCGATATCCATGATGCTTTCTCCTGTCGACCTTGCCGGGATGAATAACTCCCCAGTCCTCCATGTCGCGCGCGTTGTGACTTGCTCGTCTTGATGTGTTTCTGCAGGGGCGCATAGAGCCTCCCTCATCATCGTCTCATCATCTTGTTTATTCTTGCATCATGAAAGCCTTCAAGAATTATTTCATTGCAAAGCCTCCGGGCGCTTTAGACGGTGTCCCAGCCGGGCCATCTCAAGACAGGGCCTCCGTACACTCGGTCCAGTCAAAGACACCATCTCGGGCAGCTGAGACACCAGCTTGGGCCTCATCCTCATCCTCATGGGTCGAGGCCGGACCGTCAAGACGCCAAAGGGGGGTCCCTGGGAGGGACAGGCCGTCATATTGCGGCTCAGAGACATCAAGGGCATGGGAACCCTCGACCGAGATGTCTGACCTCCGTGCCGAGGTCATGGTCCAAAACCTGTGGCAAGACCAGCTACGTCGGGTTTATGTCTCTGGGTACGACGGGGAGGAAGGAGTCGTTCTCAAAAAGGCCCGTGGCGACTACATCTGTGCGCCAGCTGGACTGGCCGAGGTGAGCGAGGGGTTCTACGAATCCATCCGCCTTCTCAACGTCAGCGTAAGTTTTGTCATTCACTCGAGGACCAAACCCTAACAGCCCAGGTCGCCGTGACGGTAAACTCTCCCGTCATTCAGTCCATCATGCAGCACCTTCCCAACAACGTCAAATCTCTCCCAGTGTCCAACGGTCTTCACTTGCAGGTGCTCAATGGCATGAAGGACCTCCCGCGCTGCCACAAGCATCACTTTGCCGCCTTCATCCGTAGCCCGTCCAAACTGGTGGTCTGGGATGACCATCCCGAGACGGTGCTGCTGCGCGCCCAGACGCTGGAGCAGATGATTGTCAGATACATCTGGAGACTTGTCGAGGAGGACGAAGACGAGGATGAGGACGGAAAACAAAGCAAAAGGACTGCTACGCCGATGATGTCGGTCATCGACCTGGAGCCCGGGGAGGAAGAGTCAGTCAGGCGCGTCAAGTGCACCAGTTGCATGATTGTGTCTGCAGCACTCTGTCTGGAAATTTGTTGTCTAGGCCTCGGCTGGAGGATGCTGTCCTTGGAAGTGGCTGTCGATCGGTACTACCTGCGACTTCTCATCGCCCTGGCTTCCCCCTTTACTCTGTTTCTGAGTCTGGTGAGTACAGCCGCGTCCCTCAAAAGTGTGTCTATGCTGACCCCCCAGTTCTTCTTTCTTGTCATTGTCGCAAACCTCGTTCAGCTGTTTGGCCCCACGAGCTGCGTCACAACAAACTCCAAGAACTACTCAGGTAAGCCACCGCCGCGCATGTGCAGGGAGTCTGGGCAGCTGCCCCACGTAACTATTCAGATGCCGGTGTACAAGGAAGGTCTAAACCCTGTCATCAAGCCGACAGTACTCTCGGTCAAGGCGGCCATCTCGACGTACGAGATGCAAGGCGGAAGCGCCAACATCTTTGTCAACGACGACGGCATGCAGCTCATATCGGACGAGCAGGCACAAGCACGGCGCGACTTTTACGAAGAGCACAACATTGGATGGGTGTCACGGCCGAAGCACGACCCACGGCCAGCTGACCCGGAGGCTCGGCCATTCTTCAGACGTGGTCGCTTCAAGAAGGCTTCCAATATGAATTACGGCCTGGGCGTGACGAACCGTATCGAGGACAGGTTGATGCGTGTGGAGAGGCCGGAGAAGTGGACGCAAAAAGACGAGGATGCGGCGTACCGGCGCTGTCTCGAGGAGGTGCTGCTCGAGGACGAGGGACGCACGCTGGCCGAGGGCAATATTCGCATGGGTGACTACATTCTGCTCATCGACTCGGACACGCGCGTGCCAGCCGATTGTCTCCTGGACGCGGTCAGCGAGATGGAGAACTCGCCAGAGGTGGCCATCATCCAGTACACGTCGGGTGTGATGAACGTGTCTGACAGCTTCTTCGAAAAGGGGTAAGTCAAAGTCTACCCGTGTTGTGAGTCCTGCTAACTTTACAGCGTAACCTGGTTCACCAACATGATCTACACAAGCATCACCTTCACCGTGTCCATGGGCGACGTGCCGCCATTTGTCGGACACAACGCGATCCTGCGATGGTCAGCGCTGCAAGACGCAGCATCCTACATGTGCGTTGACGACGGCACGGAGAAGTTCTGGTCCGAGTCTCACGTCTCCGAGGACTTTGACATGGCTCTACGACTACAGACGGCAGGCTACCAGCTGCGCTTCGCGGCATACACAGGCGCAGGCTTCCAAGAAGGCGTGTCGCTGACTGTCTACGACGAGCTGATGCGCTGGGAAAAGTACGCCTACGGCGTCAGCGAGCTGCTCTTCGAACCCTTCAGGCGATGGCCGACACGAGGACCGTTTACGCCACTGTTCCGTAGGTTCATCTGGTCGGATATTCACTTTTTCAAAAAGTGCACCATGATGGGGTATATCAGCACGTACTACGCCATTGGGCTCGCGTGGCCCATGACGACGGCGAACTACTTCATCACGGGCTGGTTTGCGGGATACTACGACAAGTTCTACCTCGACTCGTTTGCCATCACGTGCGCGGTGGTCTTTGTATTCCCCATTGCGAGTAACATTTGCTTGGCGGTGCTGCGATACCGTCTTGGGCACGACAGTATCCTGGGAGCTTGTAAGTTTCACACCCCTACCCCCTTTCTTCCCCTGCTAACATGTCTAGTCTGGACCAACATGAAATGGACGCCACTCTTCACCGTGTTCCTGGGCGGCATCTCACTGCACGTGTCCAAGGCGCTGCTGTGCCATTTGCTGAGTATTGACATCCAATGGGGCGCGACGAGTAAGGAGGCGGAACGGTGCAACTTTCTCGAGGAGGTGCCCAAGATTGTCAAGGGGTTCTGGGCGACGTTTGTGTTTTGCTTCTTGGTGGTCGGGTTGCTGATTTGTGGTGCGACGGTGTTTCCGAGGGATTGGCGCATCACAGACTTTGCGAGCATCTTTCCGCTGGCGGCGCAGGCGTTTTGCCACTTTTCGCTGCCGGTGTTGCTGAACCCGGCGTTGATGATGTTTAGTTTTTAGGGAAGTCTGGGGGGACTTGCGTTGGAGAGGAGAGGAGGTTTGCTTGATTTAGGCAGGTAGGTAGATTGGTATGGAGATACAGGTAGACTGAATGATGCTCGGTTTGGATAGACGTTGGTGATCTGTCTACCTACTCAAGGTAGTGAGGATCACACTTCGGTGCATTGTTCGAAGTGCTGGCAAGGCAGCGGCCAAGGGTCGTGGCAACCTGGAAGTGCCGTCCTGCTCGCCCCGGTAACATGCCCAGTGAGCAATGCAGCTTCCTCCGAGTTTCCTCGATCGCGACTACCTGTACCTGCAACCACCGAGCTACGTGACAGTGCCTGTCGTCAATTTCCAGGTTTGGTCGCCCAAGACGACTCTTCTTTTCCATCTAGATACTCTCCAGAACCTCAGTCCAACTTGTTCTTCCAAACACTACTTACGAGCACTCACCACACCAAGCATCTCCAGCACCCGCAATGTCTAAGGCTGACGACGCCAACCAACTCTCCGACGTTTCGTCTTATGACAGCGACCATGACGATGAGCCCGTTACCATCGTTGGCGAATTCGGCCGCGCTTTTGGCGACGGCAAGCCTGGCAGCAGCGACATTGATTTCACTCCGCTCAACGAGGACGAAGACGACGAGCACAAATACATCTATGACTACGCGGACAACGACTACGATTATGGAGACGACAACGACGACGAGACGGAGTATCTCCCCCTTCCCATCGCCCCTCCCCATCGCAACGACAGCATCGACACGATGATGGAGAAGATCCGCACCCTCCTCCACGTCATTCAAAGAGGCAAGAGTATCGCAGTCGCCACCGGATTCGCTCGCACCATCCTCGATCCCGAACCACATGCCTACAAAACCATGTTCTTCGAGGAACAGATACAATTCTGGGCCCTCAAGAAAGGGTTTCCCCTCCCAGCCTTCGATTTCGAGAACCAGCGCGAGCCGGTGGGGGGGTTTGCCTTTACTCTCAGGCGCCAGATGAAAGCTGCCCTCAACATAGCCTACGGAACCAAGCAATTCGAAGACGAGCACGCCGTGTGGGTGAAGAAGAACGAGAAGGGCATGCTTCCCCTCCTCGGCGCCATTGAAAAGGTCGACCAGCAGCGTCGCAGGATGACTCTCGCCTGTGAGAGGTACAGGGAGAAGGCCGAGTTCCAGATCTTGAAGAAAATCCTGAAGGTGGTCAACAATGATAAATGGCGGGTCGAGGGCGATTACTGGCACAATGTTCCCATGGTCATCCAGTTCAACGACGCTCTTGTCGCCCGGATTGGTGCCATGGCCCGCAAGGTACCCGGGCTCAGCCAAGGGGAAACGAAGCAAACGGAACAAACTATCGACCGTAGCAGCCTTTAGAAGTACACATCCCGTCCGTTACTCTGTTTACATGCGCAAGTGGTGACAGGACGTGAGCCCCTGACCGAGACTCCGTGCCCCCATACCGAATCGCACTGGACCATTAATAGTGGATGCTTCCGGGGGGCTGCCGGCACTCCCCCAAAACGTGGAATGACGTATGCGAACCCCTGCACCTCGGACTTAGTGCGTGCATGCGGTTGCTTACTCATTGTCCGCGGGCCCGGAGCGCTCCCAAGACTGCGACACCGACCGTCTGGTGGTCTGCGCCTCGTTTTCCATTTGCGACGACGCCGACCGACTCGCGCCCAACAACATCCCATCCATCCATCTCCCAGACGACACAACCCCCGCGCATGGGGACGACAACACAGCGCACCACATCGTCATGCCGTTCCACATCGTGAGCGCCTCGTCGCCGGTGCCCTCGGTGGTCTTCTCCGTGTTGGCCCTCCTCGTCATCTCTCTCGGCGTCCTGCTGATCCTCCGCTACTACCTCCCACTACGCACAACGCCCGCCTTTTACCTGGTGCCCATCTTCTTCGCACTATGGCTTCCCGCATGCATGGTGCTGCTCGTCCCGATAGATCTGGCCTCGAGCGCGCGCACCGAGGATGAGGCCACTAGGGGCGTATGGCTGCCTGATCGTGTACTTCTGGTGTCATGGCGGATCACCTACTGGCTCACTTTTGCCTTGACATGGTATGTCTAGATGCGATTTTGCCAGAGGTCGTGCTGTTCTGACTTTGGTGTCCCAGGTTCATCCTCCCGATTCTTGGCGAATACTCCGATGCGGGCTACCGAGAGCCGAAAGACAACATCCTCTATTCCCTCCGCGAGAACGCACAATACCATGCCATCATGCTCGGCTCCGGCGCCATCGGCGTCACATACGCATTCATCAGCTACGGCGCCGATATCGACTCGTTCAAGAGCGTACTCATGGCGCTGGCTTACTTCTGGGGTCTTATCTTCGCCGTCTACCTCATGGGCCACGGCCTCGTTTCGATTCCCCGCCGTCTCCTCCGCTTCGCCTCCGTTAGTGGCCGACTGCGCCGTCTGCAGATCAAGGCGCCCAAGGTCTACGAGCGCATGGAGGACTCCCTCATGACGCTTGAGGACGTTGAAGTCCAGGTTACCGAGCTCAGCAAACGCAAGGTCGGCACCGCAAGGGACTTTGCCGAATGGATCGACGACCTTGTCGAGATGGCCGACCTTCCCGAGTCCCGGGGGACCGGCACGCGCGCGTCTGCTGAGAGCCGCATTATTCCCCGCGTCATCACCGAGAAGTACATGGCCGACCTTACCCGGAACCTGGTGCGCGCCCGCCATAAGCGCTCGCGCTACACCATCGAATGGACGCACCTTGTGGAGGACGCCGTGAGGACGCAGGCGATCCTCGACTCGGCGGCGTCCAAAAAGCTCGTGTTCGATGCTGGGCCGTCGCGCGCGACTTTCTGGGACCGCTGGATCACCCTGTCGCCCCATACCCGCTATATCATCTACTACTACGTGCAGCCGTACGCCAGCGTCATCCTCGGCGTCTTCCTCGCCGGCTGCTCGGCCTGCATCATCTGGTCTGAGCTGATCAAAGACCTATTCCCCACGCTGTCCGTCATCCGGCTCACTGTCGTCCATCACTGGGTCAACGAGAAGAGCCAGGTGGGCTTCGCGGGCCAGACCATCTCCGTCCTGTGGCTGCTCTACATGTGCGCGGCCGCCTTCATCACCATGACCGAGGTCAAGACGTGGCGCGGCCGCGCCCTGGTGTACAGGAACACGGGGTACGAGTCGGCCTTTTGGTACGCTGGCCAGGTGGCCAAGCTCAGCGTGCCGTTGTCCTACAACTACGTCACTTTCCTGACGGCGGATATCTATAAGCAGACCAGGTTCCACAAGTTCCTGGGCCAGTACATCAACCTCACGTCCCTCGGCTTCTGGATGAGCATCCTCTTCCCCCTGTTTGTTCTGGTTCCCGTCGTGGCCACCTTGTTTGGTCTTTACGGCCGGGTGCAGCGCTTCTTTGGCTTCGGCGTTGATATTATCGACGACGATGACGACGAGGGGAACCAGCGCAGCTATGGTGCAGGTTCGTGGCGTGAAGGCCGCGACCTTATCGACAGGGAGTTGAACGGCAACTCGGCGGGTCGGAGGCGCGAGGAGGCGCTTGCACGTCTCGCGGGCGAGGGCCGTTCCGCACCGGTCCTGACCATCCCTGGCGTTCGAACCGGAGGCGCCTCGCCGGCTAGGTCGCCCGTGAGGTCGGCGGCGCCGACACGCAGAGAACGGGGCTCCCGACCGCAGCACAACGACCAGGACCTCCAGGAGGAAAACTTCTTCGAGTCCCTGGGCCACCGTATGAAGAACACCATGGACACGTTCGAGGCCCCGAAATGGTTCCAAGACATCCAAAAGCCCAAGTGGATGGGCGGAGATGACGACGAGAGCAATGGGGCCGAGTCCGATATCCGGAGATGGTTCGGCGGTGGTGGCGGCGGCAGCAACAGCGGCGGCGAGGGGAGGATCCGACTGTAAGACTTTGACCGACATGTTTCATTCCATCTTTTTTTTTCGTTTGTATCGTTCGGGAGCGCATCAGGGTCGGTTTCTCTCTACCAAGAGCTGGTGAGATCACATTACACGGAGTTGCGGGTGCAATGCATCTGTTGGATTCATTCGTTTGGGGGGAAATCGTCCCGTACAATACCTACTAGACATGGCCTTGGGCAGTAGGCCCGGGCCTCTAATACTCATTTCGTCTTCAGCACACCAGGTGAACCGTGCGCCTGCCCTTATAAGGCGCCTTTCCGGGACAGCTTTCACCAGTGACCGCGGCGGCGCATAGGCATGGTGTAGTGGTATGCGTTCAGGACAAGTGGCACATGGGTGTGGATCGATTGGTTGACCAAAAACAATAAAACGACAACCGCCGAAGTTGCGGGTTCGAAACGCGCCAGGGATGTAGGAGCCAAAGAGCTCCGAACCCTTTTGCCTTTTTGATTTGGGGACACGAGTTGAAACCTGTGATACTCAAGCATTTCCCCGTATTTTGGCCCCTGTATTTCTGCATCACACGGCTGCCGGGGTCGTGCATCGCCGACCAATGATTTTTGTGGTCTGTGGCTGGTATCCTGCGCCACCCGGCGTGTTTCTCGACCCGCCCTCAGCCTTGCGTCAAGCTTCCATCCTTCCATCTTCATCAACTTCCACAACGTCGCAAACATGAGCAAGCCAGGTCTCTCCTTCGGCCTCAACCTGGGCAAGAAGTCTGGCCCTTCAAAGAACGCCCCTCCGAAGAGAAAGACGGCATTTGGCGGCGGAGACGACTCGGACGACGATGTCCCGGCCAAGGGCAACGGCGCAATTGCCATCGGCGAGCTTGACGACTTCGACATAGCACCACAACAGGAGGAGCGCACAAAAAAACCGAAGAACGCGAAGAACGCCCTGCCTACACGGCCACCGACACTGAAATCCAAAACTGGCGCGCAGGCGACACCCATGTTCGGCGACCTCGCGGGCAGCCTGACGTCACGAAAGAACGCCGAAGCCGCCGAGCAGCTAGACCCGAGCGTGTACGACTACGACAAGGTTTACGACAGTTTCAAGCCCCAGAGCCACAAAAAGGACGAAGCTGCGGCGGAGCGCAAGCCGCGATACATGAGCAGCGTTCTGGCCGCTGCGGCGGTGCGCAAGCGGGACGCCCTCATCGCCGAAGAGAAGAAGATTGCGCGCGACCGCGAGGCCGAGGGCGACGAGTTTGCCGGCAAAGAAAAGTTCGTCACTGAGGCGTATAAGCGGCAACAAGAGGAGAATCGACGACTCGAGGCGGAGGAAAAGGCCCGCGAAGAGGCGGAGGAGAAGAAGAACAAAGCGGGGGGCATGAATGCTTTCTACAAAGGCATGCTGGACCGAGGGGAGCAGCGGCACAAGGAGATTATGGAGGCGGCTGAGGTCAAGGCCAAGAGCGGACCGCAAGAGGAGGAAGAACGAGAAGAGGAGAAGGACGAGGGCGGCGATGAGCGCGCGCGCAAGATCAACGAGCTTGGTGGCTCGGTGGCGGTTAATGAAGAGGGACAAGTCGTGGATAAACGACAACTTCTCCGGGGCGGACTCAACATTGACGCGCGCGTCGAGGCGCGCGTCGAGAGGGATGCGGCGGCGACGCGGAAGAGGCAGAAGGAAGAGGAGGAGCGGCGAAGGCGGGAGAGGGCGGCTGAAGCTGCAGCGGGGGCGTTTATCGGCGAGGGAGGGCGTGGAGCGATGCNAGAGGCAGACGAGGATGATGGAGGCGCAGCTTGAGGCGGCGCTGAAGAGGACGAGGGAGGAAGAGGAGGAGGAGCAGGCGAAGGTTGAGCGGGCGGCGAAGACGAGGAAGACGGAGGGGGAGATTATGGGTGCGAAGGAGAGGTATCTTGCGCGAAAGAGGGAGGCGGAGGAGGCGAAGAAGAAGGCTGCGGCGGCGGAGTAGCTTTTGGTCAAAGGTTTTTGAAATTCGTGATACCCCCCAGGTCTATGGTTGTACAGGTTTCCTTTTGGAGACGCCTTGGAGCGTGATATGGCCCCTTTTTGTACAAGTGTACACGCCGGCTTCTTCTATCCGGCAGACAAAATCCTACACAACACTGCTTCCGCCTAGAAGCCCTGGTTCTGGTTGTTGGACTCCTGGCGTATCCGCGCAATGTAGGCCGAGTTGACCTGGTTCCAGGCGGCCATGTATTTCTCCATGCACATTGTCATGCAGGTTGTCTCGCCGGAGGAGAGGGATGTGCCGGGCTTGGGGACGCACTTTTCGAAGCAGTTGTCCTGGAGTCTCTGAGGAGGAAGTTAGGGGGTGGAAGACCTGGGGATGGGTATTGGGGGACGTACCTCGATGAGGACGCGGGCGTTGGCCAGGTTTGCTTCCTGGAGGACCTGCTTGACCAGTGCGTTCTTGATGGATTCGGAGTCGGACATTGTGGCGGTTTTTGGGGTGGTGGGTGGTGGGATGGAGTGGTGATGATGATGGTGATGGAGGTGTCGGGAGTTTGAAGAGCTTGAGCGCGAGGCTACTACTGTGGCTGGGGCCATGAGCCACCTTAGCCACAGTGTAGCCTTAGCAGATGTCATCGGCGGAGACGATCTTGGAGCATCTCGAAAACAGCCACACCACGATGATGGCTTCTATGCAATCACCAACCATCCGACTTGTTCACTTCACACAACAGATCAATCGAGCAGTTGGCCTGGAAATTCGGTAATTCTAGGGACGCAATGGGCCAATAGACATACTGAGACCGAGACAAGCACCTCACGCAACTGCGCCAACTACTCTGCCACGAGTAAACCCAGTAAATAATCAGTCATCTCGAGCGTCCCCAATCCTTCCATTACCCCAATCTTCCACCATCTCCTCTCTATCTGTCTATACCGCCTCCCCAACTCACGATGGAGTTGCAACTCCGCGCCCCCGGACCCGGACCCGCCATGGCCCCGCTCCGGCGCCGGCGCAGGCAAGAAACCCCGGCAACACGGACAATGGAGTTGCAACTCCGTCCCACCTCCCATCGTGCTGCCAGCCCAGCATCGGCCTACCCTCTCCTGTTTGACACGCGCGCATCACGGCTGGTGATTTTCGGCACCGACGACATGTCGCCGTCTCACGGATTTCCCTCTCCGTGCCGAGTTTGCATCCCTGAGAAGGTATAAGACCGAGAGCCAGCATCTCTCTAAGACCTCAATGTTGCAGTATCACAAGCTTCAGACTTCTTTCAATATGGCACCTTCAAGCACACGGGACCTCGTCAGTCCAGAGCCCCAGGCCCAGGCCCAGGCCTACGAGGACAAGCTCTCCTCCTTCCCCCTCTACCGCCGTCTCGTCCCCCTCGTNCCCCCTCGTCGCCTCAGATGGCATCACCCACCTCAACGCCGGTTTCATGCCCCCTTCCAACCTCGTCGTGCACGAGGCAGTCGGCCGCTTCTGTTCTGAAGCCCTGCACGACCCCTCTCCCAAACCCGCATGGAAGCGCGACGTCGAGGTGCTCCGGGGCCTGCTTGGACGCTACATCGGCGCCGAACCCTCATCCCTCGCCTTTGTTCGTGACACAACCGAGGGCCTCGGCGCCTTTATGCACGGCCTTCGTTTCCGCCCCGGCGACAATGTCGTCATCCTCGCCTGCGAGCACCCTAACCAAGCATACGGCTGGCTCTCCCTACGACCTGCTGGTCTGGAGGTGCGCCTCGTCCCCACGCCGCCCATGAACGCCGCACAAGGCCGCATCGAAGCCGCAGATGCTGATACTTTTGCCCCCTACGTCGACGAACGCACGCGCGCCATTGGCTTGAGCTCCGTCATGTTCCACACGGGCCAGCTCAACGACGTGGCGGGCGTGTGTGCGCGCTTCCGCCCGCGCGGCATCCATGTCCTGGCCGACCTGACGCAGCACGTGGGCTTTGCCAATGTCGACATCAGGCGTCTGGGCGTATCGGCTGCGGCTTTCAGCCTGCACAAGGGCCTCAACACGCCCACGGGCATCGCCGCGCTATACATGGACCCTGTGGTGCTCGAGGAGCTGGAGCCCGTGCCGCCACTGGTGGGTTACGGCGCCATCGCTGGTACAACCGAGGATGCGCCGCTGCCAGAGGGTCCGATCGCCTTCCACCCGTCTGCTCGCCGCTACGAGCATGACAATATGGGCTGGGTTAATGCCGTGGCGGGCCGGGCGTTTGTCGAGTTTTATCTGGACGTCATGGGACCGCGGAACGTCGAGGATCACCTGTACCGTCTGGGCGATGCACTAAGGCGGGCGTGCAAGACGCTGGGTGTTGAAATTGCTGGACCGACGGATCGGAAGAGGCATGCACCGCATTTGTATGTACTGCGGCTGCATGATGAGCGGTGGCTGGGACATCTGAGGGAGAAGAAGGTGGTGGTGACGAGGTTGGCGACGGGTATTAGGGTGTCGTTTGGGTTTTACAACAACCTGGATGATGTAGAGAGGTTGGCGGAGGTGATCAAGGCGGGTGTTGAAGAGGGGATACCCCTGGTGTAGATAAACTTGGAGCGTTTGTTTCAGCGTTTGACAGATGGATTAGATTTAAACGCAAGTTTCAAGATGGCTGTAGGGTGTTCTCGTCTAGACGTGCTGGTGATAAGCGCATCTGCATGTGGCGGGCAAGGAGCCAGCTACTGGAGCACTCCCCTAGGGCCTGGGTCAGGTAGGAAGCCTCCTCGGAGATGCCGAGAGCGTTGATGGCGCGGATGGCCTGGACACTGGCGTATACAAGGACAAGGGGAGAATATTGAAGGCCGAAGCGCACGCGGTACGTGCGAACGAGAGCCAGCACGTCCTGGGCCGACGCGGTGCAGTACTGGCGTGAGGCCTCGCCAGCGGCGTCGTGGGCGGCAATAGCATGGTCGTAGTTGAGAGCGATGCGGGCGCCGTGGTAGAAGAGACTGGCCAATATGTTAGAGAGACGTCTACAGGCAGAGGACTTGGACTCACTGAAGGGCGATGACGCCGGGCATTGGTGTGTTGGCGGCAGCATCCCATCGGCTCCATTTGGCAAAGTCGCCTAGGGATTCGCGCCAAGTGGTGAGGTCGACGTTGAGGCGGTCGAGGTTTGAGCGGCGGTAGATGCCGTCGTGATTGGCGCGGAGGGNAGAAGAGGGTGGCCATCATGCTCTCGACAATGCGGGAGAGGCGGATCTGCTCCTGGACGTAGGGGATATTGGAGGAGCCGCCAAGGGCGTCGGCGCCGTCCTCGAAGCCGGCGGGGCGCCAGAATTCCATGGCCGGGCCGTCGCTGCGGAGATGTTAGCTCAAAGGAAACAGCGGAGAAAAGGCTGAGGAACTCACGGCAGTGTCTTGAGCGGATCGACCTCGGCGGCATCATAGGCTAGGTGAACAGGCCGACCGAGGATGAGACTGATGAGCTTGTCGGAGATGAAGCAGCCCCAGTAGATGCGGCGGCGAATCTCAACATCCTCTGGGGAGGCGAGTGAAGCATCATGGGACATCCAGTTCTTGGGGTCGCGCTGGAAGCCCATGTCCTGGGCCATTCGAAAGGCAATACCAGAGAAACCCCACCCTTTGGAGAGGTTGCCCCGGCCAATCTCATAAAAGGCCAGGCAGAGGAATGCTTGGACGGTAGGGATTGACGGGCGTGTCAGGCCCGAGACCATGACGATACTTTCGGCGGCCAGGAAGAACTGGTCACTGTGGCGGCGCTGGTCCTCGTCGTCGGAAACAAGGGTGCCGAGTGCGCAGAGCGACATGAGCAGGGCGGCGGACCAGTACTTGCAGCAGCCGCTGCGGTCGCCGAAGTGATCTCGTAGGAAGGCTTCGCGGTAGACGAACATGAAGTGGGGGTACTGCCATCGGAAAAAGTCCATGAGGGCGCGGATGACAATGTCACCTTCGAGGCTGATGCCGAAATGGGCCATGACGTGGTCAAAGTTTGAATCAGCGGTGACAGCTGCAGTAGGAGTAGGGCCCTGGGGCAGGCGGTGCGGCTCAGTGCGGTAAATGCTCGTGGCTCCATGGAAAATGAGAGTGCCGTCTAAGTCAAGCTCGAGATTGGCAGAAACAGGCTCGTCGGGATGGAGAGACTCGCCACGGGGAGCGGAGGAGTTGGTGCCTGGGGGTAACGGTCCGTCGGAGGATGTGGGCTGACGGCTGACAGAGGCGGAGTGTAACATGCGCTCGCGGTCATCGGGAGAGGCATCGCGCAGGTCGGCGATGAAAGATTCGAGCCAGGCGACGCGGCGCTCAAGGCTGAGGGCGTATTCTGCCGATGCAGGGGTGCGTTTCTGGTCGACGACGGGGTACTCGCAGGCCACCGCGGCGGCCACGCACCGTGAGCAGGGTTCTGTCCGAGAACACTTGAGCTGTGGGGTGTTGGATAGTTGTATGTGGCAAATGAGACGGTGTTTATACCTTGCGATACTGGCATCGCTTGCATCTGGAAGAGGGTCAGTGGGGGTGTGGTGGGTGTTGATGTCTGTGTGCGACTCACGATAGCTTCCGCCCGTCTCGCACAGGAGCATTTCGGGCCCGGGGCGGCATGGCGATGGGTTGCCTGGTCCGGCCGGCCTTGATGGATGCGTTTCCAGATGAGGTGGCCGGCGCAGTGCTGACGCGATGAGAAATGGTGGCGGTGATGGTGATGGCAGGAGGTTGGAATTAGTCCGAGGATGAGCGACGGGATGACCAGCGGCCCCACCACGTGACGACTATCGCCGAGGCCGCCACGACATCACCCCTTTTCCTCGACTCCTGAACGAGACTCGAGATTCGATATCTATAATGACTTCTTGGGCTGAAAAAGCGAAAGTGTTTGCAAGACGTCGAGTTGGGTTCCTGCATAAACGGTGCACTTGCAAGCATGGCCGGAGCGGCCCAAGGTTCGCGTGGCTTCCCATGGAATGCGAGATAGATCCTTGAACTATACATGCAAGTAACGCAAGATAAAAGGACTAATAAGCAAAAACAAGAGACTTGGGTTGAAACCAGGTTCTGAACTTGGAGCTGCTGGGCGACTGTCACGGCCCAGGAAATAGTTGGACATGTCGGACTACCGCTGCACAAAATGCAAAAAGACCCCCTCCGGACATCCTGCTATTTGCAAGCATCCGAAGGGGTAGAAAATCCCCCGCAAGGGATTTTACTCGGCCTGGGAATTGAACCCAGGTATAGGGCCACCGGTGGCGGGCGGTTGTTTGGTGTGTGCACTGACTTAACCAGCTCGGCCACCCGCGGCCCCGTTGGAATGGGAGGGAAAGAAAGGGATCTATCAACCTGGGAAGGCAGTCAGGAGGTTGGCGGGGTGCTGTTGTTGTTCAGTGCGGCGCGAGGGCAAGCGAGTGAGTGCCGTCTGCCAGTGCTCTTGCCCGCAGTGGGCGCCTGCCTGCCAGTCTCCTGCAACAAGTGCCCAACACTGGAGCAAATTGGCACTGCTTTTCTTCTGTGCATTCTGCTGGAAGACATGCAATTCGACAAGGATACCATTGATTCCTACCTACATTCGGAGGCCGCTTGCTGATACATCGCATCCCCATCCAGGTGGTCTTGCGCATACGCACCCACCCCCGGACCGTCACCACCTCCCATGCCAGCACAACAAGCTTTGCCCGAGAGAACTTTTGCAACTACTACATACAATTGTTCGACATGATAGATCTGAAGAGCCCAAAGACACTGAGATTGGAAAAGTCTACGTCTTTGTTCTGGTGAGGCCGACATCCATGGACTCATGCGTCGAGGAAAAGGCAGCATCGGGCCATGCGTCCCGTCGGGGGCAGATGTCCGGGCCTGCAAACACAACGGAACTTTACCGTTCAAGAACAAACGCCCCGAATCCATACTCGGAAGTTCATCTGCGACGCATTTGGCTTCCCGACGTTGCCCTTATTGTCAGACCTGGTCATTCGTCTCCCAAGGCACCCTGCACATTGGACCCCACCCACACGACGACCCAGCGACAGTCCATACTAGCTAGTACTTACACACCAGATGATCCAGTTCTGGACGTCAGAGGCACTTCCTGTCACTTCCTGTTCACCCCTGAACACCTGATACGACCCTGGGCCACTTCCAAGCATGACACCATGCCGAGACGCCGTGTGCCAACAACCACCTCCTCTCTGTCCCCAGCTGTCGTCAAAATGACCCGACATCTCCCGTCTTGGCCATCCTCCCCACGATCCATCCCCACGCCTCAGCCGTAAGCCTCACACCGGCATCTGCCTGCCAAGCCAGCCCCCCTGCCCCTGAACACCACCCGTCTCGGCATCCTCGGCGCTTCCATTTCCCTTCCACAACCCCTTCTACGCCCTTTGGCTCCCTACTGATCATCTATCGCTCCGACACCAAACACCCTCGCCCTGTCTGCCTCCCTGCCTGCCCCTCTACCCCTCCTCAACACCCAGGGCCTCGCCCCATCCCGGCCCACCGCTATCGGACAATCTCGCCCCTCGTATGCACTTCAAACCCCCATACAGAATCCTCACCGAGCCTGACGAGCCATCTCAACCATTCATGCAAGCACCGGCCGTACTCAAATTCTCTAGCCCGCCCGGGTGACACCTCCCCGAGTCAGTCTTATCAGCGCCGCCCCTCCCCGTAGCGGAGACCAAACTCCGCCCCTAAACCCAACGGGCCCCGTAACGCTAACGTCGACTCGCGCGCCGCCTTGCGCCGCGTCCTCCGAACCAGGCACCGCCCCTGGATCTCCCGAAAGAGATTTCCACACCATCAACACACGGCCCATCGCCCCCAGTGAACAACCGTTTCTATGTCGTAAAACCGCGTTTCGCAATAGGGTCATTTGCAAACTTTTACCCTCACTTTTCAATCCACTTGGTGACCGGCGTGTTCTTTGCCCCGGACGACCCCGACATCGCTCCCTGTCTTCCCCGCGATGAGCGAGCTTATTACCCCATTGTATCTGGAGAAGGTTCACAGGAGCTGGGGAAGCGCGGTTGGAGGCGGGTCTTACAATCGTGCCATCGTGGGGGGAATGACTCGGTGGAGAGATATGGCATCATCTGGGTGACTGTCTAGTATTTGCCGTATCCTGGGGTGTGGACACCGGGTCTCGGGGGAGAGATAGGGAATGGGTATAAATGCAGGTGGTGCCGTTGGTCGCCAAGGGGGGTGATGGCCTCTTCAGCTCTTCTCTTCCTCAAGAAGTCCTCTTTCTTCCATTTTGTGGGAGTAAAAGACCCTGAGCCCCTTTCCTCTACCATTCCCCCTTCTCCAACTTCCTTCAGCCCATCATGGCGGAACATCACATCTCCCAGTCCGGTATGGACGTCGAAGCCATGAGCATGAGCAAAAAAGAACGTCCCCTGTCCATCCGTGGCATTGAGACGGACCCCGAGACCTCCCTGGAGCGTGGCCTGAAGGCCCGTCACATCACCATGATTGCCATTGGCGGCGCCATCGGTACAGGTCTCATCATCGGTACGGGCAAGTCCCTCGCCCAAGCCGGTCCTGGCTCCCTCTTCATCTCCTACACCTTCATCGGCATGGTTGTGTTCCTCGTCATGGCTGCCATGGGTGAAATGACCGCTTGGCTGCCTCTCTCTTCTGGTTTCACTGGCTACGCTTCTCGCTACTGCGACCCCTCGCTGGGCTTTGCCCTCGGCTGGACGTGAGTTTTCCCTCGGAGTGGTTGCGTGGCAGACACAACTAACAAGATTTGCCACAGATACCTCTTCAAATACCTCATCATGACCCCCAACCAACTCACCGCCGGCGCATTGGTGCTCCAATTCTGGGTATCCCGCGACACGGTAAATCCAGGCGTCTTCATCGCCATCTTCCTCGTGGCTATCGTCATTATCAACTTTTGGGGTATTCGCTTCTTCGGCGAGTTTGAGTTCTGGCTCTCCAGCTTCAAGGTCGTCGTCATCATTGGCATCATGCTCTTCTCGCTGGTGCTAATTTGCGGCGGCGGACCTGATCATGATGCTCGGGGTTTCCGGTACTGGAAGAACCCAGGGTAAGCATTACATCTGCCCTGCAGTCACTTTATGCTAACAATCCCCTAGTGCCTTCAAGGAGTACATTGACACTGGTGCTTGGGGCAAGGTCCTCGGTTTCTGGTCGACCATGATCAACGCTACTTTTGCATGTAAGCACCCCATCCCCCACGGCATGCCCGAAACATACTGACCACCCCAGACATGGGCACCGAGCTCGTCGGCGTCACCGTGGCCGAAGCCCAGAACCCCCGCCGCACCATCCCCAAGGCCATCAAGCTCACTTTCTACCGCATCCTCTTCTTCTACTGCATCTCCGTCCTCCTCATCGGAATGCTCGTGCCCTACAACTCCCCTGAGCTCACCTTTGCCAACAAGCAAAAGACCAGCGCCTCGGCCTCTCCCTTCGTCGCCGCCGCCACCATCGCCGGCGTCAAGGGTGTGCCGCATCTGATCAACGGCTGCATCTGCGTCTTCATCTTCAGCGCCAGCAACACGGATCTGTACATTGCCAGCCGCACCCTCTACGGTCTCGCTTCCGAGCGCAGCGCCCCTGCCATCTTCAAGCGCACCAACAAGTCCGGCACACCCGTGTACGCTCTTGGCTTTGCTGTCGTCTTCTCCCTGCTCGCGTTCATGAACGTCTCCGACGACTCGCAAAAGGTCTTTGGCTACTTTGTCAACCTGACGACGATCTTCGGCCTGTTGACCTGGATCTCCATCCTCGTGTCGCACATTTTCTGGTGCAGAGCGCGCAAAGCCCAGGGCATCACCAACGCTTCTCTCCCCTACGTCGCGCCGCTGGGAATCTACGGATCCTGGGTCGCTCTCGTGGTGTGTATCTTCATCGCGCTGACCAAGAACTTTGACGTCTTCACGCGCTGGAACCAGGAGCCCTTCCACGTGGAGAAGTACAAGGCCTTCATCACGGGATACATCGGTATTCCGCTTTACCTGATGATGATCTTTGGACACAAGTGGTTTACGAAATCTGTGGGCGTCAAGCCTGAGACGGCGGATTTCTTCACTGGAAAGGATATTATTGATGATGAGGAGCAGCATTTCCTGGAGCAGCAGGCGTTGCAGCTCGAGAGGGAAGGGCCGGCCAAGGGGTTGCAGCTTATCTACAAAAAGGGTCTGTCGTGGCTGTTCTGAGCGGGAAGTGGCCAGGGAAAGAAAGGGGAGTTGATGGGTAGATCGGTAGAGCCGAATGGCAAGCAAAGGTTGCTCGTGTCCGAATGAAGTGGCTGATGTGAGGTGGAAAAACTGAAAAGGTCGAGCGTGGGGAGCCAATCTCCAGATTCATTCGTCGATGTACCGCCCTATTTGCTTTGCCTGTCAACACCATGACTTCCTGATAGGTGAGACTGTTGACATCACTCACCCATTGGTCGGAGCAATGTGTCGGAAGAGGTTCCGAGGGCGAATGCTGCGAAGTACTCACCTCGACTTCTGGCAGTGGTACGATGGGCTAACTTGCCGTCCTCATCCTCCCAATTTCTCCGGTGAAGAATGTCAGGCTCCCGACAGCCCTTTCGGCAGATCCTACCCAAGCCGACGGCCCCTCCCGTCCCAAAGGAACAGCCCGCCAAGCGCAGAAAGATTGCTAATGCGTGTGACTGTGCGTTGAACAGACAGACTACTACTCCATCCGATCCCACTGACATATTACTAGGCTGTAAGAAGAGAAAAGTCAAGGTCAAAAGCCAACCACCTTTTCTGAGTAACACAACCCTGACGGACGACAGTGCGATGGAGTCAGGCCCAGGTGCTCAAACTGCATCAATAACAAAGTAGAATGCATATTCTCCGCCGAGATTGCTGCCGCCCAGGCGGCGCAGGCGAAGGGTGCAGATGCGGCGCGCACCGCGAGATACCAGGGCGTCATCGACCTCCTCCGCAATGGCAGCCTCGTCGGCGGTCCGGCCAGCCGCCAACATCTCCTCCCTACGATGACTCCGACTTCATCTTTGAGAAGCAGTACATGGTAAGCCCGAGGGACCAGTACGTGGACAAGGACATTTTTGTCAATCTCTCCTCGCGGACGATGCCCCTGTCGAAGTGGACAGCAGCCTCCGATGATAACCGTCTGATGAACCACTTGTTGACCCTCTTCTTCACCTGGGACAACATTGTCGAGCGCTGTATCTACCGTCCACTCCTAGAAGCAGACATCAAAGACTTGGACCCGAACTCGCCAGAGCCTGTTCCAGGCGCCTTTTGCTCGCGCTTCCTCGTCAATGCGCTGCTCGCCGTAAGCTGTGTGAGATCCCCTCCATGTCGGAGCCCCCGACCTCTGCTGACAGACGCAGATCTACACGATGGACCCAGCTACCTTCAAAGACCCTGACGACCCAAAGAGCCGCGGCAGACGATGGGCGGACGAGGCTGTGACCCATCTGGAGGCCATTACAGAGCCCTCGCTCCCTCTGCTCTAAGGACTCTTTGCCATGTTTGTCTATGAGGGGAACCTAGGCAGCGGCGCCAAATCCATGTCGGGTATGTGCTGCGGTCTTTCGAGAGGTATGGCAAACTGAACGCCATGGACATGCCGCCGCGAGAGGCCGGCGTGGACGAGGCTCGGCTCAAGCAAGAGAGGCAGGCCACTTCATGGTGTATGTGGGGATACTACTATGCGGAATGGTGAGTCGGCAAAGCAGCGCACGTCTTTGCCTTACTTCTAACGCTGCCAAGGCGTGGCTCCCAGGCGATGGGTATCAGAAAACCGGCTCGGAAGCCACGGGTGGGGAAAGCCTGGCAAGAGCGCGACTTTCGCCTCTCGCAACCCGACTGCCTCGGTTACTGGTGGTTTCCGTACCCCATGTCGGTCGATGCCCAGCGGTCGACGCAGGTCGAGGTGCGTGAGGTCGACGCCCGGCTGTCCGAGGTCGTTGAGGAGCTACTAGACTTTATCTACCCAGAGGAAGGGCAGCCTCCGAAACAATCTGACCCACAGGGTGCAATGGAGCTGTATGGCAAGCTCGTGGATTGGAAGCTGTCGTTACCCAGTCGGACCAGACTCGAGGAGGCGGCTCTTGGCTCCGTGATCCTGCTGCAGTGAGTTTTCCGTGTCTGGTCTCGTCGAAGAAAACCACCACCTGGCAATGATGTTTAAGCATGGCCGTGGAGCTCCTCCTGGCAAACCTCCTGCGTCCCTACTCGGACATGGCCAAGGAAGAATTTGGACGCTTCAACCCTCGAGACAGATGCCTCGCCCACGCAGGCGGCATCATATCGGCAGCATGGACGTTCCGTTCGACGGCAGTACTGCGATTCAAGTACTGGCTGGTACATCCCATCAGTAACGCAGCGTACATGGTATTGCACGAGGCCGAGGGGGCGCCGGCGCAGATGGACACGCTGGCGCGGGCGTGCAAGTGCCTGGACGAGATGAGGGCGATGCTGCCGCTGGCGACGGACGTGTTGGGCGGGATCCGGGCGGCGTTTCGACGGTCGGGCTGGAAGTGCCGGCGTATCTGGGGCGGTATTTCAATGTGAGGCATTGGAGGGATGGACTGATGCACCATGCCGTTGCGGCGTTGTTGCCGACGGCAAAGGAGGCTGGACGGAGGGAGATGCAGTTGCGGGAGCTGTTGGATGAGTTTGATAAGTTGGCGGTTGATTAGGGGCCATTCTCGGTGGCCGGTGAGCGATACCAGTCGCTTACCTAAGCGAGGTTGGACATCACCAAACTGAACACAGCTGCACCCTCAATCAGCTTCACATCTTGAGATGGACAAACTCACCAAAAGTGACAAGAGCGCTAAACCCGCCTGGGGCAGCACGCTATTGCACTCGCCATCGCCACTGACAGCCCCCATGTGTCCCGACGCGGGCGAACCAGCGGCAGGCAAAGTTTCCCTTGCTATCTCGCGCTGGGCGAATGAGGGGAACCTGAACCTGAACCTGAACCTGAACCGAACCCGCCGATCTCTCTCCCCAGACAGACACTCGCTGGGAACGTCGCCAATTGGTCGTCCGCGATCCCCCACGCATCCGGCCATAGGTGTGCAGTTCGCAAGGTCATGTCAGTCTTGGCATTTACTCAATTGGCGCGGAGGGGAAAGACAGTGGACTTGCGGCAGCTTACCCCCATCAATTGCCGTCTGTTTAGCTTCTCCCAACAGGTCGTCTAGTGGTAGGGCATGATCAGCTGCAGCTGTCTCTCGCGCCGCGCCGTCCGACGACATCATCGCGTTGCCGGCGGAAGCGATAGGCAGTCGAAGCGAGGGCATGGAGACTACACCGTGTAGGGGAGGAATGGCGTGGGACGTGGAGGATTCGCGGCGGGTCCCCGCATCTGCCCCCCTCCAAAAGTCACCAGGCCCAGTTCAGCTGGAGGACGGCAGTGCACCGCCGCGAGCAGACCGGGAGCTTCCAGCTTCCAGCAGTTGGAGACCAGAGTCAACACCCACAACCCCGCCAGCTCCTCTATCCGTCTCGGTCCCAGTCCCTCTGCTTCCATTCCACGTCAACACATTGCCCACCCACCTTCGACAGGCATTGAGTGTCTGTATGCTGCTTTATACAGCCTTCAGTGTTCAAGCATCGGCCCCTGTCCGAAGCTCCCCGCCTATCTTGCCTTATCCTCCTCTCTTATCCTCCAAGCTCCTAGCTCCCCGAGCTCTCTCTCCCGCCACACGATACAGAAGCACTACGTCAGTGAGGGGCCCCAGATCCCTCACTTCTCACCACCTGCCATCCATCCATCAGACAGTGCTTCATCGGTGAAATAAGGCAAAAAGGCATCCATCTCGTCACCTACGCCGTTCCTTTGTTTTGATAAGATACCTATTCTCATGCGAGAGAGGGGCACCCCGGCTTCAACACGTCCGTCCGCCGCTGCTCAACACCTTTCCGTCCTTTGTCCCCAGACCTGTCTCTCCTCCTGCTGCATCCGTACTTGCCTACATATCCCGTGCCCAATTCGATGGCTTCTCTCTCTCTGGGCATCTGTTGATCTAACATCCATCCCCGCCGCAGGCCTCGTCTGGAAAGAGCCCTGGCGGTGTCGGTCACATCTCAATCCCGACCAGCGACATCACTTCACCTCTCACCTATAAGCATCGCCTACTTACTTATCTATCTTGACCACCTTCGCCGAGCCCTCTGCTCCCCAGGCCAAGCACCTCCCGATTGACCACATTATATACTATACCCCGCCCATAACCGGTACCACCCCAGACCGACCCAACTGTACGGTGCCCCTCCCTTGAACACCTCCTCCTATGCGTCTCTCTCCGTCCCTCTGCGTCCTCTGCGTCCCTTTTCGTCTTTGCACTGGAATGCCAGGCCAGGCCGACTGCGTCTGCCCGTGCCGTTCGTCCCCAGCCCTTGATTGCTTCTCCCACCAGCCCCCCCGCCTCCCCCATACCACATGGTGCACCCGCGCCTCTAACACGAAACCGCGCAGATCCACGCCGCTAGCTGTTAGCGGCACCGCTCCTCCCCCGTACTCCTGTCGCAAACCAGGGCCAAGCCGCCGGAGCCCCTCCGCACTGCACTGGCTGGCAGCGAGCCACCTCAGACCCAAGTCCAAGTTCCCCCCAGCTTCCTTCCCTCTGGCCTGTCCAGGTCATCACCTCCTGCCCTCCCCACCCTCCTCCTCACCTTCTTCGCCCGACCCGACATTGGCAGTTGCTCCTACCGACTCAATCCAACCACCACGCACATATCCAGGCCATTCATCCCGTCGTTCACATCACTGCCTGCAAACAATAGGCAAGAAGCCGCCCGCGCGACCTGCGCCACAGTACCACACCTCGCCCGCCTCAGGTCAAGGCCCCAAGCTCCAAAAGCCCTCCTAGGACCGCTCCCGGCCCGCTGTGCGCACCCGCCCGTGTCTTCCAGTTCCCTCCCACCCCCTCCGTTCTTTGAGAGGCGCGAATCGCTTCGCCCCCCTCTTCCCTCCCTCGGCCCCCCCTCCCACCACCTGACATCGCCAATCTCTATATGCCTTCGCTTCACCTGTCCGGGCTGCTGAAGAAGAAGCGGACGAAAGAGCCCCTGCCTGATCCCCAGGGCCAACCTCAAGCTCAAGCTCAGAACAGCAGCCAACCTACCAGCCCGGTGACGCCCACCTCCTCCCGCGGTCAGGGTTCCATCTCCCTCGTCGCTTCCTCTCCGACCGTCCCTACCGGTACATCGGCCCAAGCCTTCCGACCTGCCTCTGGCGTCGCCGCCAACCAAACCCAGTCCCAGGCCCAGGCCCCGCCTCAACTTCAAGAGACACCGGCCTCTCCCCAGGCCGAACTCTCGCCCGGCATGAATCCCGTCTCGGTGCAACATCAGCCCTATCAAAACCTACAACAAGGCCACTCCGAGTCGCAAAAGAGCCTACCGAGCATCAGTAACCTCATCAATCCCCCGCAACACGACGGGTCGTCGAACCACGCCCAGAACAACTCCAACAACAACAGCAATAATAACAGCAACACCTACCTAAACCAGGCACCTCCTCACCCGCCCCAATCGGCCAGTCCCGGCACGAATCTTGAGCAGATGCAACAGCAACAGGCTCAGTCAATGATGCATCCGCCACCGCAGCAGCAACAATCCCAGCAACAACAGCAGCAATGGCAGCAGCCCCACCCTGGCCACGAGCAACAGCATCACCAACAACAGCAGCAACAGCAGCAGGCTGCTCGGCAAACCAAGGGCAAGTACACGCTTCAAGACTTTGAGATGCTGCGAACCGTCGGCACAGGCAGCTTTGGCCGCGTCCACCTGGTCCAGTCCAAGCACAACCAGCGCTTCTACGCCGTCAAGGTGCTCAAAAAGGCACAGGTGGTCAAGATGAAGCAGGTCGAGCACACCAACGACGAGCGGCGCATGCTGGCCGAGGTCAAGCACCCCTTCCTGCTGACCCTGTGGGGCACATTCCAAGACTGCCGGAACCTGTACATGGTCATGGACTTTGTCGAGGGTGGTGAACTGTTTTCGCTGCTGCGCAAGTCAGGCGTGAGTTTCCCGTCTATCCCCAGCCGAAACACACAAGACTGACTTTCCCTCCAGCGCTTCCCCAACCCGGTGGCCAAGTTTTACGCGGCCGAAGTGACCCTCGCCCTCGAATACCTGCACTCGAGAAACATCATCTACCGCGATCTCAAGCCCGAGAACCTTCTCCTCGACAGGCATGGCCACCTCAAGATTACCGATTTTGGGTTCGCCAAGCGCGTCCCGGACAAGACATGGACGCTCTGCGGCACACCCGACTACCTTGCGCCTGAGGTTGTTAGTAATAAAGGCTACAACAAGTCGGTAGACTGGTGGGTTTTCTGATGCTCCCCTCCGAAGGCTTTGCTGATACGTTTAGGTGGTCTCTGGGCATCCTCGTGTACGAGATGCTCTGCGGGTACACGCCCTTCTGGGACAGCGGGTCACCGATGAAGATCTACGAAAACATTCTCCGCGGAAAGGTCAAGTACCCGCAATACATGGACCCCAGCGCACGCGACCTGCTCGAGAAACTCATCACTGCCGACCTCAGCAAACGCCTGGGCAACCTGTACGGAGGGTCTGAGGATGTCAAGCGACACCCGTGGTTCTCCGAAGTGACATGGGAGCGGCTCGCGAAGAAGGACATTGACGCACCTTACAGCCCTCCCGTCAAGGGTGGCACGGGCGACGCGAGCCAATTCGACCGGTACCCCGAGGAGACGGACAAGTACGGTTCTATAGGCTCGGACGAGTAAGTGGACTGGAACTGGGTGTGTGATGGCGACCTTTGCTGACTCTGTGGTGTAGATACGGGCACCTGTTTACGGAATTCTGAGCCCGACCGGAAGCGTGGCACGACCAAGACGCAAGACGCAAGACGATCCGCGGGCGGAGCTGTCGAAAGGGGCACATTCAAAGGACGGGCTCCCGAGGCTTCATGACGACGACTGGCGACTGGATGAGCAGGAAATGCAATACGGGGGCTCCAAGGACAGGAGGGAATGCAAAATCACGGAGGAAGTACTGCTCATGGGAAGGGGGTTATTTTGGTTTACGGCGCCGCATCGTCGGTGGGAGGGGTTCGATGTCGGCAGTGTCAACAGCAGCAGTAGCAGCAGTGTTATAGTATCGCCCTGGCAGAATCACCTGCACTTGAACTTGATCGCATATGGACTGGCCGGCTGACTGACATTGGGATTGATTGACATGCAGCGGAGACGACGCCATGTGGACAGGTGGAAGCATGCAGTCGGTCTCGAGTCGTGGGCCTGGTTGCACAGCCCCCGAGCCCCGGCAGGCCTCACCGACAGACTGGGGCTTGCTACTGCTGCTGCTGCTGCTGCTGCGGGCTCACAGTGTTCGTGGTGATGATCGGGGCGGGGTTCAGCCGGAGAGAGGGGCTTGAGGGGGCGGGAGACGGGTCCCCCGGTCCTGGAGACGGCGCGCTATTGGCTCGGAAACCGGCGATACAGCGGGCACCACAGCGAGCGGCAGAAATAAGCGTGCAGTGGACAGGCGGGAGGAGCTGGAGGAGGTTGGTCGAGCTGACCGGGGTGACGGTCTTTGCTGCTTCTCCGCCTGGCGCCATTGTATGCACGCTGTAGCTGCAGCAGCACCAGCAGCGCACCACAGAGCAGCAGCTCACCATGCCGGCCCGTTCTAGAACTGGCCGGGGTGACCATGGTCGACCTCTCTTTTTTTTCTTCCCTCTTTTGCATCTGGCGACTTCTCTCTGCGATTCATTCTTTTCTGGTTGGACGATTCGTTGGTCTAGCTGAAGGGCATCACTGTCGACTGTGCAGGACGGAAACGGCAACGGCAGAGGCGAGTTTGGTCTCAACGACACGACCCCCCAGTACCACATCACCACAGCCTGATTGATTCCCGTCTGCTGGACACTGCATGGCGTAGCGCAAGCCTCAGCTGGGATCCCCAGACAGAGAAGAACGAATTGTTCGCGGCGCACGGCGCATATCCATCGTGGTCGGCAATTGTGGGCTTCAACTCGCAACGTACGCTCGGCACAGACACTACGGGCGCCCAGGACGGGGGCCGGCCAAGACGGAAGAGAAGGCTCGGCACGGGGCGGGAAACAAGCACTTTTTTTCGGATCTGACGGCGCCGGAGCGACATCTCAACGATGGACGAGTTCATGTTCCGCATCTTTGTGGGGCGGTGTCGCGAGGTGCAGGAGGCGACGAGCTTCCTGGAGGTTATGAACTATTCGGTGAGTGGCGATGGAAAAGAGGAAGTTGAGTATTTGCTGACGGCTCAGGATCCCTTTTACAACTCGGCCGAGGAACATCCTCTCACGGATGATGAGTTTGAAAACTTCCTCCATGCGAGAGGTGCTTTTGCGCCGCCGATGAAGATGAAGCCCGACACGAAACTACTCAGCGGCATGCGTCTCGTGTATGTTCCGCCTTCCTCTCACTTTTTACTTTCTCTGACCTCTTCTTCAGCCTCCAAAAGAACGCCCAGCACAAGGACACATTCACCCCCTTCGTCATCCCCCTCCCCGCCGAACGCTACACCTCCATGATCCGCACCCTCCGCCTCCCCTTCCGCGCCATCGAAGGCACCAGCGTAGTCGGGCCCTTCTTCTGGGCCGCGTTCGACCAAGACGACGCAGACCCTCATCTACACATCATCTTCCGCAAATCCGATGTGCGGAAGAAGGGAAAAACCCGCGGTTGGGAAATTATGCTCTCTCACCAGATCAACACGGGCATCACTACGGGTTTTGTCAAGGGAACGCCCTCGTCAGATATGGCTGAGTCTCTTGCAGCTGTACGCGCTCTTGCGGGGGATGTTGCGCATCCGATGCTGCTCCCGTTGATCATCCTCAGCTACGACCTCTCTCCCGTCAATGACCAGAAACAGCGCGATGCGAGGGAGTGGCTTCGCAGGCTNGCAGGCTGGAACATGCGGTGAGTATGAGGAATGAGATTGAGGACAAAGACGGCTATGTCCGCGAAGACGGTGTGATGGAGGTTGATGCGATTAGTCGCGATTTGGTGGAGTGTCACTCCCAGGTATTGTGGAAGAGGCCCGATGCGTACGCGGCTGTTGTGACGGAGATGGAGGCGGTGATGAAGGCGTTTATGGAAAAACTGCCGCAGCATCGCAAGGAAGGACCCGAAGGGGAGGCGCTGGATCGGCAGCATCGGGGGTTGGTGAGCAGGTTGAACTTTTACAAGATCAAGTTGCAGGGGATCAAGAATTATCAGGCTACGACGCTGGAGAGGCTGCATATTCAGAGGAGTGCGGTAAGTTGTCACACCCCTGGGTTGAAGAGTTTGAACTTTACTAACGAGATGCAGCTTTACAACCTCCTTTCTCAGCGCGAGTCGAAGATTCAGTTCCAAATGGCCGGTGAGCAGCGCCGCCTCGCCCACGCAAGCAAGCGCGACAGCACAGCCATGAAGACAATCTCCCTCCTCGGCGCCGTCTTCCTCCCCGGCACCCTCGTCTCCTCCATTTTCAGCATGACATTTTTCGACTTTGGCGCCGGTAAGCCCTCCTCCCCTCTTTCTTCCTCCATTTACCTGACTAACTGTCCCAGACGCAAACCCCGTCGTCTCAAGCTCGCTCTGGGTCTTCTTCGTCATCACTATCCCCGTGACGGCGCTCATTGTCGCGGGCTGGATGGCGTTTGACCGTCGTCGCGAGGGCCGCTTCAAGACGGAGGATGATGATTTGGAGAAGAATATTGAGCATATGGAGGCGGATATCATGGCGATGATGAGGAAGAGGACGATGAGTAAGGCGAATACGTGGACGTCGGCTACGTCGCCGATTAAGCCGTAGGGCTGGATGGGGTTGAGGTTGTGTGTGTATATGCTTCACGATTTACGACATGGATCGACGAACTTATGAGTGTATATTTGTTAGAGTAGAATTTTGTGCGCATTCAGGGAATTCGTGGTGACGTTCAGCATCGTTCAGCGTGAGAGGGGCTCAAGGCACTGGCCTACTTCACCGCAGATATCTTGAACCCCCCGCTGACCCGGTCCTGGAAGAATCCCGTCGGGTCATATTCCGCCGCAACATCCCGTATAAACGCAACATTCTTCTCCCCATACGAACCCAGCGGATCTTGAGTAGGATGCACATAGTTCATATATCTGAACGGCGTGTCCGCCCCAATCTTCACGGCATACGCCTCCAACTCCGCCGTGATAGCCGCAAACCGCCTCTGGAAGAACGCTTCCATCTCGCGCGTCTGCACAAACGTCTGCGCTAGGAACAGCACCGCATCCTCCTTCAACGACTCGTCCAAACCCAGCACGTTTCCTCCAGGGTTGACCTGCGCCCAGTGCCGCGGCAGCGGCTGGAAGGAAAACATGGACGACATGTCTGCGTCGGTGTGCTCGAGGGCGTTGAGGTCGTTGATGAGAGCGAGGAGGAGGGATTCGGCTTTCGTGATCATTTCGCGAACGGCGTGGAAACAGAGAGAAAACCAGACGGTGCGGGAGCCGTTGGGGGTGGTTTGGGTGGCGATCATGTCGCTGTAGGGCCATTTCTGGAAGGTGTTGAAGATGGTGGGAACGGAGCGGAATTCGGTGAACATGGTACCGTTGCTCTGGCCGTCGGCGTTGACGCGGATGGTGCCGATGAGGGGGACGGGCATGCCGGCAGTATGCTGCATGAGGAGTAGCTGGCTGTCGGCGGGGGCTGAGGCGGTGCGACTCATCATGCCGAGGAAGTGGTCGATGTAGATGTCCTTCTGGTCCCTGCTGGAGTTAGTAGATGTCGGGAGTTACCCTGGTTATAAGATGATGTGCACTCACCACGTTGACAGCGCGATGCCGCCGTAGATATCCCCCGCCGGAAACGCAGCCATGTCGAACCGCGTGACGATGCCAAAGTTGCTTCCACCCCCCTTGAGCGCCTTCCAGAGCCGAGGGTTCTCATGCTTGTTCGCATTCACGACACTTCCATCAGCAAGAACGACCTCGTAGTTCAGCACATCGTCGCATGCAAAACCTCGTCGGCCAGAGTGGAACGAAGCGCCGCCGCCAAGCGTCAAACCCGCAACGCCAACGGTCGACACGCGACCACCCGTGATGCCCAGCCCCAGGGCTTCAGCAGCACGCAAGGCTTCTCCCCAGTTCGACCCTGCGCCGATCTCCGCGACGTGGGTGTAGCTCCCATCTGTGCAAGAAGCAGGCCGAATCTTGGTGTCGCTGAGCTGTACAAGATCGATGGTGACGCCCTGCGCGATGTTGTTATTATTCCAATGGCTGTGGCCGCCGCCCTTGACGGCAATGTACCAGCTCCCCGCGCCGCTGAGTGCGGACAAGGCCTTGATGGCCGTGGCGACCTCCTGGGTGTCCTTGGGCTGGAGGATGCACCATGGGAGGACTTCTTGAATGGTGAGACTCCAGAAGCCTTCGAGGGCGAGACTGTAGTTGCTTCCTGGGCCAGAGGGGAGGAGGAGGCTGTCGCTTAGGCCGGCCTCGATGAGGGCATTGCACTGGAGGCGTCAGCGGGGTGATTTCGAGAAGTGGACAGAGACTGACGCTTTTGAAGCCGGTGTCCTGGCAGGTGGAGAGGCTGATTCCAATGGCTGCGACGCCCACAAGTCGAAGAGACCGAATCATGTTGCTAAGCTCTAAGAAAAAATTTCTCCCAGTCGGACAAGGTGAAGAATCATACCATGCGTTTCGCCATTCTTTGACGCCGGGGATGCACCCGGGTTTTGAAGATTAGCAGCAGCATGTTCCTGGCGCCCAGATCAGCGGCCCGGCATGCAGCAGTCGCTAATCTGTCAGTCTTGGGCTCGCCTCCGGATGTTCGTCTCCAGAGTAGGCATGTTGTCAAGAATGGCAATGTCCGTGGTCAGTTTTGCATGGGTGTGGCCGATCTTGCAGGAACCTCATCTCGGTTGCACGACCTCGCAGCATCGGCAAGACGTGGCATCGGCCATGTTGGGAAGTTCCCCGCGGATGAATGTAGAGGAACCTAGTAGGTAGGGGAGCAGTGTAGATTCGGTGCAGGAAGCGACGTCGGTTTGATGCAAGATTCAGGAGACGATGCCGTTGTCGTTGCGATGGCCAAGGTCTCAGTGCTGCCGTCGCTTGTGCTGTTGCTTGACTTGCTTGGACACACCCGCGGGAAAAGTCCTCAGCCAGCTGCCATCGTCAAATAAACACGACAATCACTTCGAAGAACAGTCGTCACGTCACATCTGTCCTTCGGAGCAATGGCAGAAGTTGACAGTGGCATGAAGACGTATTTTGAGGTGGTCGTACAGTAGCGTGGAACTTGCGGTCGTGGAAATCTCGAGGTACCTCCGTCAACGTTAGTGGGCTCATGGATGAAGATAAGATAACACATGAGCTCCAGCCGGATGCACTAACAGCAGTTCTCAAGCTTCTAACACCACCTCAACACCCCGCTGTAAGGGCCCTAGAAAGCGTACAGGTAGAGTCCAATGTTTTAGGGACGGCCTGTCCCGCTGCGGTTGCTCCCGTCTTCATCTTGATTGCGGGTGCCAGATCTCACGCAACATCATGTCGATGTCTCCGAGCGGACAATGACCAGAAAATGTGCTGCAGATTTCCTGCGTCCCTGCCGCGCAGCCTGATGGCACACGTGACAGGCAGATGCTACGCGCCCGCCTTCCCCCCTGTCTGGACAGATACTTGAGACTGAAGCCTCCTGATCCTGCATTTCCTCTCCACAAAGCTTCTCGATCAAACTCCTCGAACTCTCCGACACCTCGTTAGCGACACGTGAGCGATGCACAGAAGACAACATTCGGGTGGAGACCTGGGCCCGAGCCTCCCAAAACGGCTGAGAACATCAGACACCGACATCGCCGCTGGGCGTCTCTCGCCGACAGACGGCCATGCGCGATGGCAGATGCCCCTGCTCTCGAGCGACGACTACACCATCGCATGGATTTGTGCGCTTCCTTTGGAATTGGAGGCATCCCGTGCCATGTTTGACGAGTCGCATCCGGTACTAGCTGTCCAGGCGGGCGACAACAACGCCTACATACTCGGGCGCGTCGAGCAACACAACGTCGTCATGGCCTGCTTGCCCAGCGGGCAGTACGGGACGAACAACGCCGCCATCGTCGCGAACGACCTACACCGCAGTTTCCGCAAGATCCGTGCCACTTTGTTGGTCGGCATCGGCGGTGGGGCACCAAGCAAAGACAATGACATTCGCCTCGGCGATGTTGTCGTGGGAACGCGGGTGATGCAGTACGATATGGGCAAGAACATCGGAAACGGAAAGTTCCAGATGACTAGCACGCCAGTGATCCCTGCACGGCTTTTAGGCTCAACTGTATCAGCATTTCGATCGGCTCACACACAAGACACCTCGGGTGCTCTCGTCAAGGCTGTTCAGCAGGCTAGATTGCCGAATCACGTCCGTCCCAATCACTCCGACCAGCTTTTCCAGGCGTCGTACGAACATCCCCCCGAAATGTCGACGTGCGATCACTGTGACCCGAGCAAGCTCACACAGCGGTGCGCAAGAGAACCGAAGGGCCGAGAATTCACTACGGAGCCATTGCTTCGGCTAATACTGTGATGAAGAACGCCAACGACCGGGACAAGCTCGTCAGGGATCTTTCCGTCTTATGCTTTGAGATGGAAGCCGCTGGGATCATGGACGAACAGTGCATGCCAATCCGTGGCATCTGCGACTACTCGGACTCTCACAAGAACAAGGCTTGGCAGAAACATGCAGCCGCAACCGCGGCTGCATTTGCGAGGGAGCTGCTGGCGGCTCTCCCGCCTGTTCTTGACGAGCGAGCCCGCGTTCAGACTGGGCTAAGCATGGCGAGCGAGCATGCCACAAGTATGTATTACATTGCCTTTCTCCTGGGTTATCTTGCTCACACCGGGTTCAGATTTCGAGCAATCGTCGGAGCGGCGGGAGCAAATACTGAACTCTCTGGACTTTCCTCAAATCAATTTTCGCGTAGCCAACATCCAACGAGCCTATGCAAAAACCTGCCAGTGGTTCCTGAGGCATCCGAAATTCAAGGACTGGCTGGATCCCACGAAGCAACAGCAAACCCACGGCTTCTTGTGGATAGTAGGCAAAGCCGGCGCAGGCAAGTCTACCATCATGAAGTTCGCCTATGTCGAGACGAAAAGGAGTTCCAAGGCCCCTAGAAAGACCATCGCGTCTTTCTTCTTCAATGCCCGGGGCGACTTCTTGGAACGTTCCATCGCAGGGATGTACCGATCCCTCTTACTTCAACTTCTGAAGACTTATCCGGATCTACAAGCCGTTTTGGACGACCCCGACATTATCCCATCGAACCAAACAGATTGCCCCAATCTCAATATCCTCAAAGAGCTTCTCGGGAGTGCTATCATGTCACTCAACCGGCGCTCCTTCACCTGCTTTGTTGACGCACTCGACGAATGTGACGAGCAAGAAGTGCAGGACATGGTTGACTTCTTCAGAGAACTCGGAGAGGAAACCACAGAGGCCGGTATCCACTTCCGGGTCTGCTTTTCTAGCCGGCCATACCCGTACATACACACCGGCACAGAAGCGTTGCTTGTGTTGGAGAAGGAAGCTGGACACGCAGACGACCTGTCTAAATACGTCACAAACCGCCTCCAGATCGATAATCCGCCGCGCCGCTCTGAGCTCAAACGTCAGATTCTGGAAAAGGCCGCCGGGATCTTCATGTGGATCGTTCTTGTTGTCGACATCTTGAACAGGGAGAGCAACCACGGCGCTCTTGCACTCGAGCGCAAGCTTGCGACCATTCCGGCGAAGCTGAGCGAACTCTTCAAAAGCATATTGACTCGCGACCAACACGACGCCGACCGGCTCCTCCTCTCCGTTCTCTGGGTACTTTGTGCAAACCGGCCCCTCAGTCCTCTTGAGTTCCGGCATGCTGTCTGGGTTGGTGAGCTGGCCCAGGGTGAGGTCGACGCTGTTCTGAAGGATAACTCACTTGAAGCTGCAAACAATCTGGTCACAAGCTCTTCCAAAGGCCTCGCAGAAGTCACAGAGTCCGAGCCTCCAACAGTGCAATTCATCCACGAGTCGGTTCGGGACTTTTTGATCAAGGACAACGGCATACAAGAAATGTGGCCTGATCTCGGAATCGAATGGGAACCCTGCGCTCATGAGAAGCTCAAGAATTGTTGCGAGACATACCTGTCCCTCGAAGAGGTACAATCTATGCTACAGGTTCTCGAGAATGAGGGCAAACAGGGCAAACAAAAGGCAGCGGGCGAAAGCTACCCATTTCTAGAGTACGCCTGTCAGAAGATCCTCTACCATGCCGATGCTGCGGCCGTTGCAATTCCTCAAGACGACTTCATCGATCGCTTCATAACCCGGCCGGGCTCCGCGCACTCAACCATGTTGGGCCAGCCAAAGATCACCAGTATACGTGGGACGCTCCACCCCTCTACGTCCTAGCCGACCAAGGACTGGCAATCCTTGTTCGGCTGCAAGCCCAAAGGACGCCGGCCACGCACACTTCGGAATACTATAATCAACCTCTATTCGCTGCACTTGCCGGTGGGCATCACTCGTCAGTAGCGGCCCTGCTAGGTTTGCCTTCGATTATCTGTGATGGTGTTGACATCACAGATGGCCTCGAGCGCAGGAAGGATATGTCTAGCAAGACAGACCTTTCAGGCGAAACACCTTTGTCATGGGCTGCCCGACAAGGAAGACTGAAACTCGTGAAAATTCTGATCCAGGGGGGTGCAGACGTCAACGAAAGTAACCGCTACGGCTATTCAGCTCTTTATTTTGCGTTACAATGGAAACATACTGACGTGGCTTGGCATCTCATCGATAATGGGGCGAAAAGCTTTTCCTCCTATTGGGTCCCGAATTCGTTTATCCCAGTCTTTTTCTCGAAGATTGATCGGCCGGCCAGGGCCCGGTTTCTCCTTGACAATGAGACAGTACCCAATAATCGATGGAGAAGGGGGACGGTACTGACATACGCCGTCGAAAGTGGAAGCGACACCGCAGTTCGTCTCGTACTCGAACAAGGGGCAGACATTGATACCGCGGCTCCTGATGGCAGAACGGCATTCATGTCTGCTTTGTGGAGGCGTCATGAGGCTATAGCTCAACTTCTCATCGACAAGGGGGTGGACGTACTCGCTTCTGCTTGGTATCGAGGGATGTCTGCGCTGATGCATTCTGCAGCAGCTGGTTTCGAAGATATCACTCGACATCTCATAACCAAGGGAGCAAACGTCAACTCCAAAGATGGTCTCAGAAGGACGGCGCTGCATCATGCCATCGAGACTGGAAGCGAGGCTGTCATTCAACTTCTCATCGACCATGGTGCCAATGTCAATCATCCAGCCAAAGATGGAAAGACAGCACTGATCTATGCCTCGACCACAGGCAATGAGGCTATTGTACAACTTCTTGTCAACAATGGTGCGCATGTCAATCATCTGGATAAGGATGGAAAGACGGCACTAATACATGCCTCGATGCACAGACATGGGGCTGTCGGCCGAGTTCTTGTTGACAATGGTGCGCATGTCAATCATCCGGATAAGGAAGGAAGGACAGCACTGATCTATGCCGCGAGCAACGGCAATGAGGCTGGTGGGCGAGTTCTTGTTGACCATGGCGCGCACGTCAATCATCTGGACGTGGATGAAAAGACAGCTCTGATATATGCCTCGATGAAGGGGCATGAGGCTGTCGTACAACTTCTTGTCGACAATAGTGCGCATGCCAATCATGCGGACAAGGATGGATTGACAGCACTGAAGTATGCCGCAAGGACTGGAGGTGGGTCCTTGGTGAGACTGCTCATCGAAAAGGGTTGCGCCAACGTTCATGCTGCGACTTCCGAGGGGAGATCAGCATTGATGCTCGCCGCCTGCAGTGGCAACGAAGGCGCAATACGAGTTCTGGTCAAAGAGGGCGGGACCAGTGTCAATGCCCGAGACAAGACTGAGTCCACGGCACTGATGTGGGCCTGTCACAGTGGGAGAGTGTCAACGGTGCAACTTCTCATTGATGAAGGTGCCGACATTGAAGCTCGGGACGAGTCTGGATGTACGGCGCTCATGTGGGCTGCTGATCCCATCATAACCTCAGCACCCCCATTTGTGACAAAATGTCTCATTATGAACGGCGCCAAAGTCGGGGCTCAGGATGAATCTGGGATGACTGCCCTGATGCGGGCTTCTGCAGCTGGACATCTACCCACGGCTTCAGTTCTTCTCACCGAGGGGCGTGCAGACATCAACGCTCGGGACAGTCGTGGATGGACGGCGCTCATGGTGGCAGCCGATGCTGGGAATGAGACTGTCGTCACGGCTTTGCTGGCGAAGAAGGCGGATCGCTTGGTTCAAGACGGATCAGGGCAGACGGCACTGTCCTTGGCCACAAGTGGCGGGCATTCGGGTGTGGAAGGGATTTTACGCGGCAGATCCCTGAAACGAGGGAAGTGATGGGTGCATCCTCGGCGTTCGTGGACCTTGATGTATTGAAGTCGTAACATTTTGCTTCACGGTCTGATGACGGTGTGGTGACAACTTCTGAAATGGTGCTTCTGCAGACTTGTCCTCATGACATATCCCGAGAAACAGCCGCAAGACTTCTCTCCAGATTCCCTCAGACTGTATAAATCCATCATTACCCGTCCTCCCACGCCTCCCCTCAGCCATCCAGGCACCCTCGCATCTGCCTAACACAACCCACACCCCAAACACGCCCCATCCTCAAATTTTGGCCTCACCACCATCCCCAAATCTGGCCTCACTGCTGCCTACCATCCCAAAATGTCTATAAAAGCAGCCCTCCCTCGCCTCCCTTTCCATTTTCTTTTCCTTCCTTCTTCTTCATCCGAGTGCAAGGGCAGTACGCGCATCAGTGAGGCTCCGGCCGAGATCGTGTGATTGCTAGTTGCAAACTATATTTGCGACCAGCTTCTGGCGTGGCTTTGGCCTGTCCAGGGAATTTTTGGCTTTCGAGGAGTTTCTCTGCTCTAATTTTCATTGCTTGCGGTCCTTGGGATCGGGGTGAAGAAGGTTTGGTTAAGGCGGAGATGACTCCGGTGTTGTTCCTTCAAGCGTTCTCTCACGATGATGCTGCATGTCGACATGCTCCACAAAAGGGGCGATCACCAACATCGCCATCGCCCTCTCCCCTCATCAAGAGCCATCACCACTGCAACAAGCCAGCTTCCTCAATCCATCTTCCATTATCTCAAATTCCACTGCATTCGCCCCTGAACTAAATTTACATCAATTCCGTCCCTCCTACTAGCGCCTCCCCTCCCCCTGACAAGCAAGACATACCCACCAACCCACACCCAAAACCGGCTCAATCCCACAATTCGCCCCCATCCAGTGACGTCTTCCCAAAGCTTGACAGGACCCTGCATCACATCCCTCCCTTCCAAGCCGCCCCCCGTCGTCGTCACCACGCGGGGCAGACATGTCATTCACCCACGCTCTGCGGCTCCCGTACACTGCCGCTTCACCGAGGAGCCCCTCTCGGTCCCTCTTCGGTGTGCCGATCACCAGCATGACATCGTCCCAACGGCGATCGCAAAGATAACCCCCTGTATAAGATAACATCCCATCCCCTACCCTGTCCTCACCTCACTCGCCAACAATCCAAGAACTTATCAAGACCACATCTACCAAAATGCCGTCCGAAAACATCGCGAATCCCTCCTCCACCAAGATGTCCTCCGAAAACATCGCAAGTCCCCCCTCCACCCCTTTTACTCCCCCATCTAACACCCACCAGCCCCACCAGTCCTCCCTCCACGGCGCCGACTCTCTCTCCTACACCACCAGCGGCACTCCCTCCCAACCTCCAGGCCCACACACCTACGAACAACGCGTCGAAGCCTCCGGCCTCGGCGGTGAACGCTACCACTCCGGCCCCCAAGCCGAACATCCCAAGCAAACAGCCGCTCACGAAGCCCTCACCAATCCCGGCGCAGACGGCTCACGCCACAAGAACCCCGACGGCACATATCGCACCGACGGCCCCACGGCTCGAGGAGAGGGAACCGTGGCCGCCGCCGGGAATCCCGAGGCCAAGCGACCCCAGCGGGTGCGCCGTTCTACTTCAGTCAGTAGCGCCAGCAGTAGTGACGCCGAGCCACAAGGCGACAGCAAGGCTGGAAAGGTCATGGAAAAGGTCGGCAAGTCCATTCACAGCGCCAAATTGGCGCAAAAGGGCGAGGCGAAGCGTGACAAGGCCGCCGGGCTGCGGTAGATACCCATGTACATCATTCGATACCAGCCATTTGGCTTCGTTGTAATACCATTGACGTTATGAGACATGATACTATATCTATCCAACTCATCCCTACTTGAGCACCTTGGTGATGCGGACGAGCACGGCGCCGTCCGTCAGGTGGCCGCTGCAGTCGTTCAGATGCACAAACCGGTACCCGCTCCGTAGCCTGTCCAGTCGGATACAGGCCCATGCTGCGAGGTCGTCGCGACCAAACTCATCGTCACGTACAGTAAACCTGACGAAAGAGAGCTGGTCCTCAACCTGGGCAATACCGGAAAACTTGATCAGCTCGCCCTGGAAGTCGGGGTGCCGACCGCGCGCCGTCTTGGTCCGCGCCTTGTACTCGCCCTCCTTCTCCTGGCCATCTTCCGTGATGCGCTCGTCGGGGCCGTCCACGTGCAGCTCGACCTTGACGTACGGCTTGAAGCCCTTTGGGTCGTCGTCATCGGGGGGTAGCGGCAGGTTCTGGGCGGCAAGGACCTCGATGCGGAGGTCGAGCGTCTTGCGGGTGATCTTGGCAGCAGGGGCCACAGTGCCGTCCGCAGCCGGTGCAATCGACTTTTTCCCGCGGTAGCCTAGGCTTGTGTCAGTACCTTATGTCGATCTGAATGAAGTACACTCCCAAGAACTCACCCTCGGGCTTCAAAACATATCCATGGGTTCCCGCAAACATGCCCTCGTTCAGCATCATGCCCTCGTCCCAGCGCTGCCAGTTGAGGGCCACGACCTGGATGCCCTTGCGCCAGAACGGTGCCGGGTCAAGGTTGGATGATCGGATGCGGAGGCCTGACGGATAGGCCCTCATCATGAAGTTCATGTTGTGGTCGAACAGAGCCTTGGCGCTCTTCTCGTGCACGTCAATGACCTTTTTCTCGGCGAGCGAAAAGATGTGCGTGGGCATGGAGGCCTCGGGTTGGGTGAGGCTCTTGAAGGTCACACCACGGGTGTAAATGCCGAGTTTGCTCAGACCCTGGGTAATTTTGGAGGGCTTCGCCTTTTGGGCATCTTCCGGGAGGCGTTCATCGTCGTCTGTCAGCTCGCCAGCACCAGCGCCGCCGGGGGGACTACCTCCAGACGAGTCTTTAGGCGCCGCGTACTTGACCTTGACGAGAATCTTTCCCCTGAGGTCCGCAGGCCGGGGAAGCTCAGCAGGGTCCGCGTCGGGCATAGCGACGAGGAGGCCCTTCCATGTCTCCTGCATAATGTCCACCATGATGGCCTGCTGCTGGGCGTTGCAGTGAACCTCAAGACTGACGATCAAAGGTGTGTCCGTCGTCTTGAAGCTGTAGTCGCGCACGGTGGTGCAGACGTCACGGAAGGAGACGTCCTTGGTGAGGGTGTATCCGTGAAGGACCCGAGGTTCGACGATGCCTAGTCGGGGAGGGGTCAAGACCTTGTCGAGGCGGGTTGAGCCTGAAGACGGCGAGCCTGGCTGCGAGTGGCCGTGCGTGGGGCGCGGATGAGAAACGGGTTGGACGTTGGACGACATCCTCCTGAGACCCTTGCTGAGAGGGTTCGGAATCTTCTTCCTGAGCCTCTTGAACCTGCTTTCCTTCTTGTCGGCAGTTCCCGCCTCATCGCTGCTAATGGAGCTCACCGAGTCGGTGTCCGAGTCGTCGTCGCCGTCCCACACGTCAATCTCGATGCAACGGCAACCCCGCAGTAGGACGTTCCTGTAGGCGTCGACGCTGGACTCGCTAGAGAGCTGGTTGCCGGTGAGGTACGTGTTGTGGCTGGAGCTGATGAAGTAGCTGTGCAACGGCCACGAGAGGTCTTGGTCCTTGGGCGGGGCGGTGGCGGCAGATGCGGGCGAGGTCATGTAGTTGAGGAAACCCTGGCGATCGAGGTCCTTGAGGGCGACGATAGCAAGGTCCTTGGGGAGCTCATCGAGGGCACTCGGGTCGGCCTGCGTAGTCTCAAGAAAGGCGGCAATCTGTTCCTGGTGCCAGATGCCATCTTCCCTGCTGGCGTGTGCCTGGAAGATCTTTGTGAGATGGAGGAGGACCGAGTCGTTTAGGGTCTTGACGTTGCGCTGTGCCTCGCTGGCGCCGCCGCCGACTTGGGGCGGGGTCGGGGTGTTAGCTTGCGGGCTGGCGGACATTGTGAGTAGCTAGCCGTACGGGTGATGCCACCGTTGGCGAGCTCGGGGTGCGTCTTGGAGGAGAGGTGGGAGACGATGGAGGCCGGGACGTGTCGAGTGAGAAGATGAGGGGATATGTGCATTCGTTTGCTAGCGCTGCGACTGATTTGAGGGACATTGGGCAGGGGCATATTTAGGTTCTGCTGCGCCTGCCACGAGATCCAGTTGCGCAGGTCAGTCCTCAGCTCAGCTGTTCAGGGGAATGGACGAAGCAAGGGAAGGCGGGGTCGCGACTGACCTTCGGGTGCAGGTACCGAACCAGTTAGCGTGCTAGTGCTGGGGGCAGGAGCGACGGTCCGTCCCTTCCAGACAGGTTCGAGGGCGGGGGAGCAGCAAGCAAGCAGGGAAAAAAAAAAAACCAGACGCTCGTCACACGATGATGAGACTGGGAGAGGCCGCCAAAAAGCAGGGAACACAGGCACAGGTCCGACCTGACCACGATACTCGAATGGCGACGCACCACTGCACCGCACCACATCACTCGCCCACGCGGCACCTTCTTCCCGGTGCCAACAAGGCTTGTCTGCAATAAGCGAACGGATCAGGGTGGTGATAGGTGGCGTCACCGGCTGTCTTGGCCCGCCTTGGCCAACCACGCCCAGGTCCAGGGGTTTTCTTATCGTATTTTTGTCGACTTGACACCAGCAATTCAACACGACCACCACTTTGACATGATCATCAATTCGACCTGATCACCAGTTTGACTTGATTGCCTGTTCGATATGATTAGTAATTCGACCTTGTTGTCAGCTCGACCACATTACCAGCTCGACCTGATTGCCAATTTGACTTGATCACCAGCCCGACTTACCATGCATGATTGCCACCCTCGACACGTCCTCGTCCTTCCTGCCCCTCCGCCTTCCAAATGTCTTCAAGTCACCACATCAACAACTCTCGATCCGCAACCTCGTCTTCTCGAGCTTCCTCGAATTTCGCGCGCCCCTTTGACAACATTGCCATTGATGTTAGAAGCCCCAAGCCTGTGGACGCTGGAATCTTCCTCTCTTGTCTTCGTCCTCTTTGTCCTTCATCTCGACAGCCTTTTGATAGAACACAGCTCCTAGGCACCTCGAGAAGCTGTCAGACATACCACTGGTATGATCCGAGACCTAGAAGCAGCCTCCCGAGGAGGAGGTGGCGGCATGAAGGTTTGCCTAAAGGCTGGCCATTATTCAGGGAGCCTGCCCGGGAGTTTGAGGTTGCTGATAAGGAACCTTCTTTTCAAGTCTTGTCTACGTACTTCCTTCATCTCTTTGAAGAACTTATATCTACTTTGTTTTGCCTGTTTATACCAGTCCTTGCCTTTGTACTCACATAACAAAGTAAATCTCGAATGATTTTCAGGTCTTGTCAGCCACGTCAAAGTGAATATTATTACCTTCTATCCAGAGGCAGCCATAACAAAACGCGTCTCAGTGAATTCCTTCTGTGGCTTTCCGATTACAGGCAGCCATCTCCACTGAAATTTTAGGCTCACAAGCCCGGCAGGTGCCCTAAAAAGCACCGGGTTTCCCGCTGCACTGCAAACAGCCCCCCC
>JACAFV010000050.1:156962-197324 GCA_014635975.1 Plectosphaerella sp. P0831 | reverse complement strand
CCCGGCTCGGCTCCTTGCCCCCCTCTTCCCTCGCCCCTCCTCAGCTTCTGGGAAAGAGCAGCCCAGTGCCGACAAACCCCCCTGTGCCAGGCCAGCACACGCGCACATGGGCGGCCATGATGCAAGCTCGTGGCCCCATGAGTGGACACAAGACAAACACCAGCCGTCCAAGTCCCCATCAACATTTCACATTTTTTCAACTGCCCTGCCTGTTCAGGCAGCCCAGCCCACCCCGGTGAGTTGCGGTGCGTTGCCCCCGTTTTCATCGCAGACTGTCGGCCTCGTCCGTCCCAGTCCCAGCAAAGCCCGCCTCAAGTTGTACGTACAAACAACAACCATCCGTGTCCCCATCTGCGCCGCCGGCGTGGACCGCCCGAGTCCATCCCCGACATTAGGTAAAAGCGCGCCTCTGGGTTGGTCGAGCCCCAATAGCACCGGCCTCGTCACCAGACCAGACCACAGACCGACCGACCGGACCGGCCTTCTCATGCGCTGCCCTGCCCTGGCCTCCACGTCCCTGCTCGTCCTCACGACACCGGGGACTTGAGTCGCGAAAATTTTTCCTTATCTCTGCGCATCTACTGCCGCCTACCCTCTAGGTGGTGGCCCTTGGCCTGCCAAGGCTCTTGACACCGATCCTCCTCCGCATCCGATCCGGGGCCGTCGGCCATCCAGGCAGACCACTGTCCACACTCAGTGGAGTGCTCCAGCAACAAACACCCTGACCCTGGGGCATCGCCCTGGCACCAACGCTAGGGTTCTGTTCCTGCACACAGCCGACCGCTGTGAAACTCCAGCCCGAACCTCCAGTCTTGCAACACGTGCTACAAGGGCACTCAAGCACCGATACGCTGGCAGTGCCAATGAAAAGCTGCATCTCAGACTGTCAAGTCTAGATAACGGTGCCTTTGTCTCACACGCCCCTTCTCTTGCGCACAACATGATGCCATTATCAGCATCACATCGTGACCAGCCGGACCCCGTTTCTCAACTCAACCCCCCGGATGGCATCAATGCCATGTCGTCTCGCGTCACCAGTTCTGCCCCCCATCTCTTCAGTGGGCATCTGCACTTCTATTTCCGCTGGCGCACCTCCAAGCGAACCCGTGGCCCGCTCAGACTGAGGTGCCCCGTCGTCTCATACGGCTCCACGATCATCTGACTTTCGAGTTTGGCTAGCACGTCAACCTCACCCTTGATCCCTGCAGCCTAACCCTGGTTATCTTCCGGGTGGCTGAGGCTCGACTCTCCACGATGGTAAAATACTGAAAGAGAGAGGAGATTTCAGAAGCTCGGTCTCGTCAGAGCGTCTGCCAGTCATCTCACAGTGTTCGTCAGATAACACTGATGACAAGACCGCCCCTCCATCTCACCTCTTTGCCACCACACCGAGGCGTCGACCACCCACCCCTCCACCATACCGCATTGTCCACTGCCTGCATATGGCAAACGCAACCCCTCGTCTTTCAGTCCTAGCAGAAACAGGTACGGGTGGAGTGGCCTGGAGGAGCACCCCAGTACTAGCAGGTATCAACCCCTCCCTGTCGCTCACCACCCAACCCGCATATATTCTAGAACATACCGAACCTCCCAGGGGCCCAACGCTGGTCACGCTGGCGGACGATGGACCAAACTCCGCGGGGTCTGCATGCTCGCAATTTATCGTCATGTTGGGTCACGATGGGGGAATGCTCGGGGCGACACCGCCTCAGGTTTCCCAGCGCCCATGTCGTTCCCGTCCCCGCCCCCGCTCACGATGCGTCGTCGGCTCGTCGTCCAAGAGCCAACAGCCAGGCACAGCAGCCGGGCATGCCTGCCTGCCTGTAAGCTCGCAATATCCCCATGACGCTTGCGCCGCCACAGTGCCCCCCGTCCGGGTGCATCGTTACATTGCACTGCTTGCCGCGTGATCACTCTACTTATCCGCTTTTGCGCTCCTCCGCGTGGAGGAGGAGCCGGCCACGCACCGGTTGACGGTGACGGTAACGGCGCCGGCCCCCGGAATCCACCCCGTCACATCATCATGCTTTTCTGAAGTCCCCTTTCGCCTCACTGCAGCCCTTTCCTCGCATCCCACAGTCAGCCCGAGCTGTACCTCGAAACTTTGCCGACGCGGACTGGGACATCTAGACCGTTTGCTGCGAGCCCGCTGGGTCCCGAGACCCCGGTCAGGGCTGCAGCTCTTCTTGCCTTCCCCAACGAGTGCTGATCCCTGAGCCACTTCGGAGCACGCCATCGCTGACCGAGTTTTGCGGCTCGGACCCTTGCTGAGTGCTCTACTGAGTGAAATGCACCATCACCGCTCGCCTCTGTGCCCCCCGTCGGCTGGACTTGTCGGTCTGGCGCTTGTCACCGAACCAAACAGCGCGGCCAGCCGAGACATACACGCGAGCTTGTGAATGTCGATCACTCCTTATCTCTCGTCCTGACAACCTGCGCCTACCCGTCTCGGAAGATCGCCATGTGTTACACGACGGCTTCTGCGCCCGCCGTTGCTGCCCCCATTACGTACAACAGTGTGCATCCAACCCCGTGGCAGATGCCGTCATGGCTTGAGCCTCTTGCGAAGTTGTGTACCAAAAAGGCCCGGTCCAGCTCGTTGGCGAGGGCGCAGCGGCGGCTGGCTGCTGACACGACAAATCGAGCATCTCCGCGGAGGTTTGCGCTCGCGCTGTCATTGGCTGGTCCCGACCACTTACCCCAGATGTTCCTTACCACGCTTTGCGCTGCGAGGCGCCCCTACTACCGGTACCTCTGTGCAACCGGAATAGTCACAGCACTTACGCATCGAAATCGCGGGGAACGCAACTCCACGATCCTCGGCCTCAGCTGGGAATCCGGAGACGTGGGGATCGTGGGCCGTTGGTTTTGTTGGGATTGGGTGCTGGGGAAGCTCTTGGCCGCGAGGGCGAGGGCGATAAGACGGCAAGCGTGGCGCCACGGTAGCACACCTGACGGTAGGGAAGCCAGGCTGTTTGCAGTTCAGTTTACCAGTGCATGAGCAGACACCAAGCATAGGCATCTTATCTCAAATGATCGCCGCCTCTCACCGGGGCATTCGGAACTCAGCGGGATGATCACCGTACTGCTCGCTGCCAGCCACGCCTATCCGCCCGGGTGCTTACTCGAGAACCCGGATAGCGAGTTGTGGCATGTTGTTGCACGCTACAGTCTATCGGCCAGAGGTCCCCAGGACCACATCCTTGAGCCACATAGAGCCGGACCAAGGCCTGATACACCGGGATCGTTCCCGACCGGAAGCCCTTCCGATAAGTCTCGGCCATGGCATTGTTCATCCCAATCCAGCTTGTTGATAGCAGACCCTCGGGTTTCTCAAAAGTCCGATATCAACGACTCAGGGTACAGCAAAACTAGCGGGCCGAGCCTCTCACCTGGTAAGCCCGACCGACAACTGCGCATTGCGTGACTGCTCAATCGCTAACAGAGGGATCGGGAAACATCATTCGAAAAAGGACCTCGCATTATCGCATCCTTCTGGAAGGTCTTTGTTCTCCACAATGTGGTCCTCTTACTTGCCTCTTCAGGAAGGCTGTCGAATACAAGAGGGCAAGGGGGGGGGGGNGGGGGGGGGGGCATGCGCCGGCTCCGCGTTTGCTTATCAGCGCGTCGACATATGGATGGATGCAAGTCGCGCGATGCAATCGAGGTCGATCTCGGGGCGTTCATGCCGGCTTCCCGGGTGCAGTAGTATCATGTATGCATGCCCCGGTCCCTGGCGGAGGTCGCCGGGAAGCTCGGGGACGTTGATTGATAACGGCGGTTCGGGCGGGTTGGGTGATGTTGCGTGAGCTGAGAGTGGCAGGGCTGGAAATGATTCTTATCGGGGTGCATGACGTCCATGGCAAACTTAAAGTCGGAAGCAGTGCTCCTTGCCCTGGCCTCAGATAAGTGGTTGATACGTTACAGCAGCGCCGTAGCGAGCTTCACCCTGATATCGAGGCGTTGGGCGACTGGACAGATGCACGTGTCCGGTTTGGTGATCTCGTCGATTTGCTTTTGAATATCCCAGAACGCCAATGTCATTCTGCCATTGAAGCACGGCATGGTCTCCATTTGAGCCGGCTTATCTTCCTCTCCCAAGACAGTCAATCCTCCGATGCTGGTGCCGATGCCGATGCCGATGCCGATGCCCGCCCTTGTTGCTACGGCCATGCCTCGCAATGAGATCTCGAGGTGTCCGATATGTATGTAGAATGTGGGAGGAGGCCACACTGAAGATGCAAAACCATGCGCCAAACTCCAAAAACACACCCGTGAGGTCGCGTCTTGCCAGTCTCTTGGTTCGGCCAGACGAACAAGCATTGTGCCATGATTTGCACATTTTACTCCAGAGCACCGGGAAGCCTCTCGATGAAGTACTTGCCCCTGCCGACCTTGAGAATGGGGACACCTGTAGAGGATCAGGTTAGCTATCCATTGCTGCATGCATGTTCTGCAAGCCATCACAAACCTGGGATGCGACGCAGTCTCCTCTGAAGCTCCTTATCTTGGGTCGCCACGATGTAGACCTGTGAACGTTAGCGACAAAGCAGATACTTCGCGCTTGAATGAAACACATACCGGGTTCTCCTTGACCCTCGTCACGAGGCAGTCATCCGCATACACCTGGGTTTTGTCAGTATCATAGCCAGATTGGATGCTGGACATCTCTCCCCGAGGACAAAACGTACTCCCTTGTGCTGGCACTTCATTCTCTCCCACCGCTCGTCCTTGGCCACACGTCTCGCTATCGTGTACTTGGGTCCAAGCTTCTCAAGTTCGGCCTATTTTCGTTCATTAGATCGGGTCTCGTCGGGGATATGTTGGCATAGTTACCATGACGCCTGCGCAGGACAATTAGCTGAGTTTTCCATGGCCTTGGGAGCCAGATTAGACGGATGGTATACGTACAGTCTGTGATGACGGGGATACACGTAGCGTACAGCGTGTCCATCAACGTTTCCAGCAGTGACAGCTTCATCTGGACAGTCCCTAGGTTGTTCTGTTAGAATCGAGACCGAGCTGCAGGGCAATGGCGGCTTGCTGTTCAGGAATGATGTATCAACGAGGACGGAGTATGGCGGCGTCATTGCCAAGTTTGCTTGGTCGAACATCTGCGACGGCATCTGGGGGACTTCGCGAACGAGCTCGCCATCGGGGCCGGACTTCTTCTTGTCGGCGGCCTGAGCCTCCTCAGCCTTCTTGATGTTCTCCTTGCGCCGACCGTCGCGCTTGCCGATGACACGCTTGACCTGGAGACTAGTTGTTAGAGCTTGTTGAGAGACACGGGAAGCGGAGAGAGGGACTGACTTCGGCAAACTTGCGGGTCTTCTTCTGGATACCCATGGTGGCGATGGAGCTGGTCGGTCGGGACTTGTGATGTAGCGGCGACTGCTAGTCGGAGACAGTTCGAAAATGTGGTGTGTTGTCTGAGAAGATTCGAGCCTGTGTGTTGTGGAGCTTCCGGCGTGGCGCTGTCGCAGAGGAAAGTTGATGATCTCGATATGGTGGTGAGGAAAAAGTCGACGAGGCTGCAGGCAAGGCTGAGCTTGACGGCGGGGTGTCGATTTTTTAGTGGGGCCACGTCGGGATGATCGGTGCACGGTGTCCAAGGTGACGGCCAAGACCAGCAGCCAACCTCGACCAATGGCAGGCCTCTCACGCTTTGCCCGCTACGCCAAGTGTCCGCCCCCGCCGTTGGGAAATCAACTGGCAAAGGGAGACACCAGTCCCTTGCCGTCGCATTTGACGGACCCCTAGAAAGCGCGGTACGGAAAATGAGGGCACCGGGGGATGGAAGTCTTGGGACCGTATTCAGCGGGACTCCTCCCCCTGGTCGTTTGCCAATTGTGCATGGTCCGCGAAGCAGTCTTGCCTCTATGGATTATCGTATTGACTATCGGTCGGCGAGGGAATGCCATTTCTCTCCGAATGGGCAATGACGACCTCGTGCATTCCCGGGCAAACAGGTTGGATGGACACACATTCTTCGCCCAGGCAGGGCGAGTGTTGACCTGGCGGGCTGAGTGATGGCCACCGGGCCTTGCCCGCCCGGGCTATTTAGGGAGTGGATGAGGGAGATCACTGGCACGCCCGCAATACGAACACAGTGTGGCTGAAGTCCGCTTCAGCCGTTCCTGGCGCGAGGAATGGTGCCATAGCACAGTGTTCCATCCCGTCGGTCGACACTGGGCAACCACCTAATGTCAGGGCAGACTTTGCCCCTTTCCTTGGGGTCTTTTTGCTTTGTCGTAGTGGACTCTCACGCCCCCCTTTCCCTTTCTGCGCCTGGGCACCCCCCCCAAACCCGAAGACAGGAACCGCCTCAAACCCGAACTTCCCATCCCGCCCAGCCTGCTTTTTGCACCCTCCCACTGCACTCACTACTAACCTCCGACAGACGGGCCAACGACACTGGATGATCTAGCTTCCAGCGCTCTCGACGCTATCATCTTCTTCTCTCTTTCACGTCTTTTTTTGCCATTCGCAATTACCATCTTTTGAACCACCCGACCGGACTCAAGTCTGCCGCGACGCGATCTCCCGCGCCCGACGCCGACCGACCGACCAAACTGCCCCAGTGTGTACAGCACTTCGCTGCGTGGCACCCATTTCGTGCAACGACGCCTGGGCGCCATTTCCGATTCTGCTCGACCCCGTGTCCCCAGCAGTCTTAGAATTCTGCATACATCACCGATCATTCGTTTTCTCATCACCCTACATCCATAATGGTGAGCCTTCGCCTGTCTGCGAGGCGCTCAGCGCTGGCAGCAATCGCCATCTTCACCACCACGACACTGGCCCAAGACAACAACAACAACAATGAAGACCAGACCACGGCGAGGACTACGGCTACACCCACCGCCGACGAGGAGACAGCCCCGACTTCCACACCAACACAGAACAACAACCGAGAAACCACAAGCACGCAGAGGGCCAACACAGTCATCACTGGCGGCGATGCTGCCACGGAAGTCGTGCAGCAAACGACGACGACGAGCACCACATCCGCGGGCGCCGTTGCCATCACAGGCGGCGGTGACAGCGATCCTTCACCCACGGAATCCGAGTGGTTCCCCAGCCTGACAAATGCTCCTCTGGACTACACATATCCCGCTGCTGCTGTCCCTCCCACCCTTGACGCTCCCTTCATGGACCGCTCGACTCTTCCCCAAGGCACCGTCTTCATCATCGTCGGTGCCATCCTGGGCGCTCTCGGACTCGGCATTCTGGTGTGGCGCGGCATCATCGCCTGCCTCCTNTGCCTCCTCGCCCGCTCGGTGCGTCGTGCTGCCATGGAGCAGCACATTGCAAACGACAAGGCCTCCTTCCCTGCGCCGCCCGCCCAGTTCTACAAGTACAGCGACCAGAACTCTTCTCTGTCTCTTGCTGGCGGTGCCGCCGCCGGACGTGGCCAACGCCGTACGAACCGCGGACCCATTCCCTCGCAGACACCCAGCCAGTCGAACCTCTTCTTCTCGCCCACAGCCGCGCACGGTGGCGGTGCCAACGCCCCGTCCCGCGATTCTCGTTTCCTGCCTTCCGGCTTCTACGCCGCCGGCAACTCGTCTCCCAACAACCCCAACCACACTCACTCGATCAGCCTGACGAACCTGCGACCCGACTCTCGCGGTGTGGCCAGGGGCATGCGCGAGGTGACTCCCCCAGACTCGCCCCAATTCCCCGCTCGCCGCGACATGAGCACAAGTTCCCTCAACCTCGCCGCACCAGGCCAGGGCCAACGCGCCCCCAGCGCGTACCTGGAGGATCTCCTGGACGAGAACCCGCAAGCCTTCCCGCCGAGTCAGATGCCGGCCAGCACTCCGCACAGGTCCTCAGGGCGGTACTAGGAGGGCATGTTGCGAGTTCAAGTTTGAAAACCTTCAAAAAAACAGAAGCACCCTTTTTCTTTTTCCCGTTCCTTGTCACTCTGGGTACGGCTCTCGGTGCAGACATGGCAGGTGTCCTGGGTTTTTGCTTCGGCCGGCATTTGGGAAGCGGCGCAGCGGTTGGGCATCAAAGTCCACGGTCATTATTTTATATACTAATCACACCATACCTACACCATGTCCTGCTTCGTGTTCCTGTCCCGTGAACACGCTTGACCTCCTCGACACTAAAGCCAGTATCATAATTGCCTCAGTCTCGTGCATGGCCTGTCTCTCAACACGTTACACAGGCATGGATCCCGCCACACACGCAGTGCAGCTGCCCGCTGCGCCTTCCCTACGGTGCTTGCTTGCATGTGCCAGCCTTCAGCGTGAAAGGCTGTTTATGTACCCAGGATAGCAGAGGACTGGTTGTCAGGGTGAAGCCGGATTCGTCGTTGTCCTGTCTCAGCCTCTCGGGGCTAGTGTTGAGGCTCCTTGCTAAAAGCACTCCGTCGGAACACCGGTTTCCTGTCCCTGGAACTAGACATGATTGGGCGTTATCGAGAAAAATGTTCCAGATTCAACGGTGAGCCTGCGTCTGTCCGGCCGGTGCATGATCGCTGTACGACGTCGCACGGAGGCCTCGAGATGGCAAGATGTCGCGCGGCGGTGACACAGGCCGCGAGGACGCCGGGAGAGCAAGGGACTTATTCATGAAAGTGTTGCTTGGGCAAGGTGTGTCATACACCGATGCTGCCTATCTCTATCACGAGGGTGTATGGAACAGTGTCCATGTGGTACGTTGGTGCCAAGACACGAACATGGGCAGATGATCCTGGGCACTCGTCTTCTCGTCTGTCAACATATCTTTCTGCTGTCTCCGTCGTGTTGCAGCTTGACAGTGCAACGGCCATCTAACGTCACGTTACCAAAAGAGCCCACAGGAGTTCTCACCCCAGGTGGTAGCATATGTCTTCACTAAAGTCATCATTCAGGTCATTCAGGTCAAGCAATCGTGAGCGCAATCAATTCAAGAATACCTACTCGCGGCGAGCAATAGGAACGGGGAATTGGAAGAGGATGCCGTCGTCCAGGTTATATCTATCGGCCCCCGAGACGCACCATGCAGAGACCATCACAGGCCGGATCAGCCCCGGCCTTGCCTACCAGCTCAACGAGTGGCGTCTACTCGTCAACAACAGAGGCGAACTTGTCCAGCATCTCCTGCTGGATAGCCTCGTACTGTGCATCAGGTTAGCAAAAGTTGCGCAGACGGGAAACAACACAGAAGAGACGTACCTTCTTGACAATGACGTCCTCACCATCATCGGGAACCTCGAACTTGAGCTGGCGCAGCTTGCCCTGCAGCTCGCTCGTCGCCTCGCGGATCTTGGCCCAGCTCTGGCCCTGCTGGACGGCCTTTTGTGCCTCGTCGTGGAAGCCCATCATGAGCTTCATCATCCATTCCGTCTTCCACAGGGGGCAGAACTGGTCGTAATCGGAGTAGCCGTTCTGCTGGAGGAAGTCCTCCTTGAGTAGCGTGGCAATGTCGAGCGTGATCTTGTCGGGGTCGGACAGCGCGCTCTTGCCGACGAGCTGGACGACCTGGTCGAGCTCCTCGGAGTCGGAGAGCAGCGTCCTGATGCGGTTACGCAGCCTGGGGAAATCGGGGAGCTCCTTCTCGTACCACTTGTCCAGGACGTTGGTGTACTTGCTGTAGCTGAGCGAGGTGTTGATGGAGGGGAAGTGCTTGCGCTGGGCGAGCTTCTTGTCGAGACCCCAGAAGACCTGCACGATACTGAGGGTCGAGCTCGTGACGGGATCGGAGAAATCACCACCGGGCGGGCTGACGGCACCGACGATGCTGACACTGCCGAGACGGTCGGGCGAGCCGAGGGCCTGGACGCGACCGGCACGCTCGTAGAAACTGGCGAGCTTGGCGCCGAGGTAGGCGGGGAAACCCTGATCAGCAGGCATCTCTCCCAGACGACCCGACAGCTCACGAAGAGCCTCGGCCCAACGAGAAGTCGAGTCGGCCATCATGGCAACGTTAAGACCCTGGTCTCGGAAGTACTCGGCGACTGTGATACCGGTGTAGATGGAGGCCTCACGGGCAGCGACGGGCATGTTGGAGGTGTTGGCGATGAGGGTGGTGCGCTTCATGATGGGCTCCTTGCGGCCGTCGACCTCGATGGTGAGCTCGGGGAAATCCTTCAGGACTTCAGCCATCTCGTTACCGCGCTCTCCGCATCTGGGAAGGGAGTCTCGTCAGCCTGGTATTAAAGACGTGCGGAGAAGGGCGACTTACCCGACGTAGACGATGACATCCGAGTTGGAGAACTTGGACACGGACTGGGAAATGACAGTCTTGCCACAACCGAAAGCGCCGGGGATGGCGACGGTGCCGCCCTGGACACTGGGGTAGAGAGCGTCCAGCACTCTTTGGCCAACAATGAAGGGCTGGTTGGCGGCAAGCTTCTCGGTGGTGGGGCGGGGGACACGGACGGGCCAGGACTGCATCATGGGGTACTCGGTCTTCTTGCCATCGAACTCGACCTCGAGGATGCTCTCCGCGACGGTGTAGCTGCCCTTGCTGGCGATCTTGGTGATGGTACCGCGGGCGCGGGGCGGGAAGAGGATCCTGTGGGTGGAGATGAAGGAGTTCTCGAAGACGGTACCCCAGACGTCACCGCCGGCAATGTGGTCGCCGACCTTCATGGTCGGGGTGAAGTCCCACTTCTTCGTTCTGTCGAGGGCGGGGATGGCGATACCGCGAGGGATGTAGATGCTCTTGGCCTCCTGGCTAATCTTCTCGAGGGGACGCTGGATTCCGTCGTAGATGCCGTTGAGCAGACCGGGGCCCAGCTCGACGGACAGGGGCTTCTTGGTTCGGTAGACGGGGTCGCCGACGGTGACACCAGCTGTGGGCATATTAGTTGACGGAAGTGCGCGGTTTGGGGGTTATGTTGGGGAGACGTACCGGTCTCCTCGTAGACCTGGATGGTGGCCTGGTCGCCGTTGATTCGGATGACCTCACCGGCCAGGTTCTCGTGGCCTACTTTGACCTGTTGGGATTGTGTGAGCGAGGGGAGGCGTGTGGGGGATGAAGAATCGTGGCGGGTAAGGACGTACCAGCTCGTACATGGCAACACCGAGCATCTCTTCGGCGACGATGACGGGTCTGGACGTTGACGGTCAGCATTGTGTATTGGCCCGGTAATGGCAAAAGGCCAGGGAAGCTCGTGACTGACCCCGAGATGGAGAAGATCTTGCCTGGACACGCGCTGTTAGCTTCTGGCGGAGGTTGATGGGATAGAGAGAGTGGTGATGCATACCTGGAGTAAGGACCTCATCCTGCTCCGGCTTGGTTGCTTTCTGCGAGAAGAATCAGGGTCAGTCGGACTCGGCTCATCATGGCAGTGCACAAGTTGAGGTCCAGGTCGAGAGGAGGTATCGGCGATTGAGATGCAGATGCGAAATGCCGGTGGTGGCTGGCGGGAGAGCTTACCGGAGCCATGGCGGGCAAGTGTGCGTGCGGAGGCGGGCTTGGAGCTTCAGTGTCCTCTGAGGAAAGAAAGTCGTCCTCGTCCGGCAGCACAAGGGTCGGGGTAGACTGTGATAGGAATGCGGCGGACTTCTGCGCGATAGGGGCGAGGGTCGAGGTCGTGGTCGGGTCGAGGTGTCGCGGTGATTGCAGTGGAGAGGAGGGTAGAGGTTGAGCGGATGCCAGAGCTTGGACTGGCGGCAGCAGCACGTCGACGTCGACAAGGCCGGGAGCTGCAAGAGGCGAAGGCAGGGCCAATGCAGGCGGGCTCTGCAAGGCGCCAGCACCTGGACCCAGCGTCCGCCAGTGGGCTTGGTCCTGCTGTGGAGGCGATGATGTAGCCGTAAACGACGGCGACAGCGGGTTCTCGTGGTCCGGGCTGGCCCGTACCAGCAGATCAACGAGTGACGGCCGCGCCTTGAGCCGGGGTTTCAGTCCGGGCTGCATGCACCCGAATTTCCAATTGACGGGCTGGGGACCGAGTCGAGTGCGCTGCAAGCTGTGTGAGACTATGCTGGCTTGTTGTTCTTGTTGATGCTGAGGGACAACCGCCGAGACGGTGAGCGGCTGCGAGTGGAGCAGGCAGCCATATCGGCCGCGGCGGGCAGGTGCTTGCATCACCCAGCTGTCACCGGCTGGCACGCGTGACCGGTGAACGCCCGCCGCCAGTCAGCGCCCAGTCTGTCTCAAGACATCAGACTCAAACTTGAGTTAAAGCAGACATCGCATCACTTCCCACTGGCACCTCGCATCTATATAATGTCGTCACTTTGTCATTATCATTATCCTACAGTAAACAAAGCCATGCATACCCCTCCCGACCGCCCTCTACGCCAGACATGTGCCGATCCTACACATGTCATCCGGTTTTACCTATGTATGTAGATCCAGCCCTGCAGGTCCCCCTTGTATGAATACGCGCCGAACCCATTCGTACTGCTTTCTCGGTTGCTTGATTTGGGGCATGGGCCGGCGAATGCCCCCTGTTCTCTTCCACGGCCCTCAGACGTGGTTCTCCTTCATCGCCTCGGCCCTCTCAGCCCTCTCCTTCTGCGGCGGCGTGAGGCTGCGCTCCCACTCGTTCAGGAGGTCGTTTGCAGTACGCTTGATGTTACTGGGCGAGAGCTTGTTGACCATGTTGGGCAGAATCTCCTCGAGCTTGGTGGGTGACAGGATGGGCGTTCCCAAGACGTCTGTGATGCGCTCCGTCTTGGTGTCGATCTTGATGCTGGCCCTGGAAGACTTTTTCTTCCTGCAAAACATGTTAGGGCTGTCTCGATTTGCTTCACAGGACTGTTGCGCACTTACAGAGGAGTCTCATGCTCATCGGCACGCTCGGGAATGGGTGCTATCCCTTCGCCGGTGCCGACGGTCGAGCCGCTCCAGCGAGCCGACTTTGCGGACGAAGTCGAGGGCGACTCCCAGTTGGACCAGTCATTGTCGTCGAGCGAGTCGAGCGTCAATGGCTGCCAGGAGAAGTGCTTCGCCTTGCCTTTTGGCTTGAGAGTGGGCCTCTCCTGCGTCGGGGAGGTGGCCTGGATCGGGGTGTCGATGAGCGNAGACGGGCGGCTCAAACGCCCCGCTCAGGGGTGCCTTTGCGGTACGGGAAACAGAAGCCCGGATCGTGTCCTGATCGCCTGCGATGGACATGGGCCTCTGCCTCCTCACGGGCTTGTCGTTCATGTTGGGCGTTACGGGGTGGCCGGGGTGGCCGTTGATGGGCTCGTCGCCCACGGTAGCCTGGCGGATGTCCTCCATGAAGTTCCAGAGACCTGTCCTAAGGTCCTCGGCAATCTGCTTGACGCCTTGCTGGTTCGGCTGGTAGGCCCGGGGCTGCCACGACGCGCGCTTGTTGAGCATCATGCTGGCGGGGGTCATGGAGGCTCTGCTGCTGAGGGGCGTGCTGGGCGCTGTCTCCAGGTTTATCAGGGTGTCCATGTCTTCGTGGACGGAGAAGGGAGTGTCTGGCTTCATCGGAGACAGCAGTGACAGGGTCCTGGTATGGCCGCCGCGCATGACCCTCCGCCTGCCTTCTTTCGGCGTATTCTGACCGGACAGCAGCATCGCCTTTTTCCTGTCGATATCGATACTTCGGCGTACGGCCGCATCGTCGACTGCCGTCTTGTCGAGCTGGGGACCGCGAGGACGGTAGGGTTCGATATTGCGGGCGGCATTCCTCTTTTGGTAGGCCTCCTGGACCGCCCATTGTTTCTTGAGTTTGTCGAGATCGCCCTCAGCGCGGGCCAGTTCTTCGCGAATTTCGAGGACCTTTCGTTCTTGCGCCGCTATCGCAATAATGAATTCGCTCGCTTCGACTGGCGAGGTCACTGTCGAGTCGACGGGGGTGGCGGGATAGGAGGACAGGACGGTGGAGGGAGGTCGCGAGGGGTCGCTTGTCGGAGGTGCAATGGGCAGAGTCAGCGAGAGGCGGTGGGTGTTTCTCGAGGCGCTCGAGGTGGACCGCGAGAGCCTTCCAAAGGCGAAGTCTTCAGGAGGCGGCGGCGGAGGCATACTCTCGTCTGCGGTGGCCGGCGCCGGTGTCTTGCCCTCGAGCTGCATCTGGGCCTCGTGGACCGAGAAGTGACACGGCCCGGGTGGCAGAGGGGGTGCAGTAGCCGTAGCAGTAGCGATAGCAGCATCCATGGCCGTCGCGTCGGCAGCGGCAGCGTCGGCGACCGATAGCTCGGAAGATGTCCGCGCGACGATGGAGGAGCGGCGGCGAATGTGCTGAGTGCTCTGCATCTTGGAGCCGGTGAGGAGCCTCTTGGAGGGCGGGTGGTGGGTAAAGTTGGCTGCGCTGCAGATGGAATCGGAAAATCGTCGTCTCTTGAGGGAGTGTGCGGTTTGGGTGTGAACCCTCCGGTTGTGCCGGTATCTCCCAGGGGAGGAGGAGGAGTGAGGGTGGTTCGTTCTTCTGGCGACGAATGCCTTGTATGAGTTCAGGTGCTTCTGATGGTCGTGTAAAAGAATGTTTGAGCAGGACGAGATGGAGCAAATTTGCAGCAGGAAGATCGCAGTCATGGGGAGGACGAGAGGGTGCAGCTCTTCATGGTGAGGCGGGCGTGCCGTGCGATTGGGTACAGGTAGCTGGAATGGAGCGAGCCAGCACCAGGCCTGTCCGGTCTGTCTTGTCCCTGGGTGACAAGGGACGGGGCGGCAGTTGTGCGTGCGCTTCAGGTCCAACCTAATATTTGCGAGGGTAGGAGATCCCCGTAAAAGCAGGCGGGCCTCCCTGTCAATGAGAGCGACAGGATAGACAGCTTTGGAGTGAGAGAGCGGCGCGCGTCCTGGCTGGAGGAGCCCGTGGAGCGTGGAGGGCTTGTCAGGGTGAAGGGAGTGTGATTGGACGAGGCGACGTCCTAAGATTGCGATTGTTCGGCGGGCGGTCAGGGGCTGGTCTTGTCCGGGGCGAGGGTTGCGTTGAACTGGGGCAGCAAGGGCAGGTCCGTCCGTATATCTGGGTCCCGTTGGTTCGAGCGTGCTGGAATGTGCTCTCGCGTGTCGTCTGTGGGATTGATCGAAAAGGAAGATGTTTGGTTTTGGGCGGGATGACGAAATTTGACGGGTGGCACCGTTGCACCGTTCTGGTAATGTAAAGGTAATGCTGAGCAGAGAAGGACCGGGCCTTGTTATTGATTGACTAGGGCGAAGCGGAGAAGGACAGCGGCCTGGCTGGGGGGCGCATTGATCAAATGTTTCTTGTCGAGATGAGGTGGAAGAGCTCTTTCCCTGCAGCCGCTGGAGCTGGAGCTGGAGTCGGAGTCGGAGCCGGGAGTGGCCTTGGAACTGGTCTGGCGGCGAGAGGCCCGTTGATTTATTTATCATGCACCGCCGACGGGTGGCGTGTTCCGAGCAGAGCAGAAGCGAACTGAGAGTATCGGGGAAACGAACGACGGGCGACAAAATGGATCGATCGGAGAAGAGTAGATGGAAGACACAAGCCGCATTCCAGTCGACGGGAGCCAAAGAGGGGGATGTGTTGGACTTAATACGATCCAGGGCCTGTCTTCCTTTCCTCTCCCGAACTGCCGATAAGACGCATCTCAATGGATCAAACCAATCCCAATCCTGCGGCTCGGACGGAGAATCCACGCTGCTGCAGGCAGCTGGATCTCGCGAGACTCGAGCCCTCTTGTTGTTGCAGCTGTTTACCCAGCAACCCCGAGGTCAGCTGTTGTTTTGCGCAGCTGAACGGCACCACCAGGGACCATTGCCCTCGGAAACCAGTGGGGATCGGCGTGTTTGGTGCTTTGAGACGATCCACTCGATCAGGGGCTTGCATCACCGCCGCTATCCCATGCAGGAACAAGACAGTCCAGGGTCGTGGTCTCCGTCTGTCCGAGTCGGAGTCCGACTGTTCACCAATTGCCCGTCAGCCTGTCTGTCTCCCCGCACCCCCGCCCAATTTCCTTCTCCTGGCAGTGCAGTGGCAGGCCAGGCCGGCTATTTCTGACTGCAGTAGTGCAGCTGAGTCCTAGGCAACCCTCACGGCTGCCTCGTTGCCCCGGACATGACGGGAGGCTTCCAGAAAACCACCTCGGGCCAGCCCGACGACCATGATAAAACGAGTCAAGGGATGAATCAGATCAAACCCCTATGCTGGAAGTTTGATACACGGACACGACCTCCTTTCTTTTATCCAACGTGCCCCTGATGTTTCCCCGCATCCGATGACAATGGAATGCTGCCAGTCATGTTTTGGTGGGAACTGTGAAGCATGACCCGAGCTTAAGGCTTCTCTCACGTGATCACGTGTCCAAGTCGTGTCCCCCGCCCACGACCGCACACACTGGCAGATTCGAGTCACGCGACTGTGATGGAGGCTGCAAGCCACGTCCCACCAATCCGCCTGGCTTCCATTCACTTGTTCTCGCCCAGGCATGCAGCTGAAAGAAGACTACCACGTGCTCGAGGATGCCGACCGTAGAAACACTCCGAGCAAACATCGCCTCGCAACACTGGCTGCCCTCCACCTCGCTCATGAAGCAACCTCACCACCGCGACCCCGATGCCGACCCCGACCTGCTCTACCATGAAGTGCTGTCATGACGTTCCCTTTCCACTTCGTCTGTGATCTCTTGTCACAGCTAGAGAAGCAGCACACCAATGGAGGCCAGTCGAACCAGGGCCCCTCGAGGGATGCCATCCTCGCCCAGTGGTTCAAAGACCACCGAACCCAACTAGACCCTCCCTCAACTGACATGGTTGCCCTCTTCTCTACTCTTCTTCCTGAGAAACGAGTAGATCGTGTCTATTTGATCGGAACATCCAGGCTGGCCCAGATCATCGGCAGGGCTTGTGGTCTCGGCATGACTCGGAGGGCTACCCTTCATCTGTTCGAGAAGCCCGGCAATGGCGATCTCGCTGACTGTGTCATGAAAGTCATGGAAGAGGCTGTAAGTTGTCGCCATCACCCCCTAAAAGTAGTCCTACTAACTAAGATACAGCCCAACCCCTGGTACGACCCCAAACAGCCCGTCACTGTCGAAGAGATCGATGCCTTGCTCGACAGCCTCGCAAGCAACTGTCATTTCAGCTCCGACGCTGTTCGATCTCGCCGTTCTGCCACAAAACCACTCTGTCACGAAGATTTGGGGAGCTTCTTTCTCCGCCTAAGCCCTGTCGAATCCATGTGGCTTACCCGCCTGATCCTCAAGGCCTACGGTGGTGCATGTCTTGACGATAAGCTCGTCTACCGGACATATGACCCCCGTCTGTCCAAGGTCCTCCGGATTCAAGACAGTTTTGAGACCGCCTTGCATTCCCTCCGTATGCTACGCAACGCACATCCTCTTGGCATCGGTCATGTCTTGAAGCACGTCAAGCCGCTGCTTGGGACCAAGGTCGGCCGTCAGACATGGCTCAAGGGCCGCAGCATCAAGGACTGCTTCGATATGAGTCCCGGCCGTATCAGTTGCGAGAAGAAAATGGACGGCGAGTACTGCCAAATTCATATCGACATGACCAAGCGATACGACAACATCCAGATCTTCTCCAAAAGCGGCAAAGACAGCACCATGGATCGCCAGGAACTATATCCGTACATCACACCCTCCCATTTTATTCCGACAGTGCTGACAAGTACAGGAACATCCGAGAAGCCCTCAAGCTCGGTCGCCAAGGTCAGGCCATCTCCAGGAATTGCATCTTGGAGGGAGAGCTGGTTGTCTACAACGACAGGGTATGACCCTGGGCCCTCTCATTTGTCTCTAATCGTCTGACGTCCCTTTAGGAACACAAGATTATGCCCTTCGATGTCATTCGGAAGTACGTAACCAGATCAGGTGTCCGCATCGGAGTGGAAATGGACTCCCCGTAAGTCGCTACATGCATTCGACTGCCCTTGTCTTCTCATACTTATCCTGTTAGTCGTGACCCGGACGAGCATCTCATGATCGTATTCTTCGACGTCCTCCTCATCGACGACGAGACACTGCTGGAACTCCGCCAGACCAGACGCTTCGACCGGCTCAAGCAGCTCATCAACTGTCGCACTGGCTACGCAGAGCTCGTGAAGCGCCAGATCATCGACCTCGATCGCAACCTCGGTGTCTCGCATCTTCGCAAGGCTCTTGCCGAGAGCATCCTCAATCGAGAAGAGGGCCTTGTTCTCAAGCCTGACGAGCCTTACTTCAACTTAGGCAGCGCGGAGAGGAAGTTCTTCTCGTGTCCCATCAAAGTGAAGAAGGAGTACTTCAAAGGTCTTGGCGACATTGGAGACTTTGCTGTCGTCGGAGCTCACTACGATGCCGCCCGTGCGAAGACGTACAGCATCCCTGGCATCAAATGGACACACTTTTTCTTGGGATGTCTCGAAAACAAGCAAGCCGCCTTGTTACACCAGGATAAGCCCCGGTTCGTCGTTATCTGCTCGGTAGAGTTGAACCCGACACAGCTCAAAAACCTCATCCAGTTCGTCCATCCGGACTCGGTGGATATTGGACAGAACGATGCATTCGAGTTGCACATTCCTCCCCGCATGTCATCCTCCAAGGGTCCGAGTGTTGTGTTTACGAAGCCGCCAGTCTTCGATATCCGCAGCTTTTCCTTCGACCTGGAGGGCAACACTGGCTACCACACACCTCGCTTTCCGCAGGTCTCAAAGATTCATTACGACAGAGACTTTATGGACACAGTCACCTTTCAAGAGCTCGAGTCAATGGCCAAAAAGGCTAGGGAGCTGAGACTACCTGATGACCACCAGGAAATGCTGGACTGGATAGCCACTCTTGAGGCTGCTGACTCCCGAGGGCGAGCCGTCGATGCCACAAGTCAGTCGACAGTCTCGTCCGAGATGACACCCTCTCCTCGCTCCTGCTCGACAAGGCAGTCCCATTCACAGCAATCCCTTGGTGGCAGCCCCACCAAGCGGCCTGAAAGGATTCACACCGTCCCGGTGCAAATTCATCACGCACCTGCCGGTTCTGAATCACTGCCTGCACCTGCCTCGGCCGTTGCCTGGGCCGGTGACTCGGCCGGGTGGGGCACGGTTCGCACCGCTCCCGATCCGGCTCCGTGTGCGGCTCCGAGGCAGGACCCCGGGGCGGGCCGGCCTGTGGCCGTCTCTAGCTTCCGTGCAACGGGCAACTTCAAACGGAACCTGCCCCGATCGTCCACCACAACGGAAGCCGAAGCAAAACGGCAGAGAAAACAAACGGTCAACGAAACCGTTACGACAACAACCTCCTCTTCTCCCTCTACCATCATCAAGCAACCTGCAATCATGGATGCCTCTTCTTCCTCTTCTGACAATCAGGCTCTTCAAGTCCAGCAGGATGACTCTGGTCCCTCGCAGGATGTTCTTTCGTCAAACTACCCACCCCCTCCGGCCACTCAGCCTCCTATCAACCCGGCCTCCTCCGGCATCTCCCCCATGACTCAGGCCTACAATCAGCTCCTGGCTGGCCTTCAGTCCCAACCTGCCCCTCAGCCCGTTGCTGCCACTCGGCCTCCCATCCCGACCTCCATGACTGAGGCCTACAATCAGCTCATCGCTGGCCTTCAGTCCCAACCTGGCCTTCAGCCCGTCGCTGCCCCTCAGCCCGTCGCTGCCCCTCAGCCCGTCGCTGCCCCTCAGCCCGTCGCTGCCCCTCAGCCCGTCGCTGCCCCTCAGCCCGTCGCTGNCCGTCGCTGCCCCTCAGCCCGTCGCTGCCCCTCAGCCCGTCGCTGCCCCTCAGCCCGTCGCTGCCCCTCAGCCCGTCGCTGCCCCTCAGCCCGTCGCTGCCCCTCAGCCCGTCGCTGCCCCTCAGCCCGTCGCTGCCCCTCAGCCCGTCGCTGCTACTCAGCCCGTCGCCGGCTTGACTCACGCCTTCTATCAGCTCATCGCTGGCGTTCAGTCCCAACCTGGCACTCAGCTTCTCGCTCCCCTTCAGCCCGTCGCTGCCAACAACACAGCCCCCGTGGCCTATCCCTCCCTCTACGTGGGCCAAGCCCTCGCCGGCCATGTCCATGTCCCAGGTCCTGCCAGAGCCGCTGCTCACCCTGTCCTCGCCGCCGATGCTCCTGTTCTCACCGCCCCCAGCCCGTCTTCTTCCGACCATCCGCTTGAACGTGGCAGGTGCAGGTTCCTCGGCGGCCGCTGCTCCATGCCAGGCCGCTCTGTCCTACTCGCACCCTGCTGCAAGGACCACGAGTTCCTCACACAGATGCTCCTTCCCTCCCACGGCATCAACGAATGGGTCACCGACCCTCGCGCCTGGGCTCAAAACGCCGCCGAGGGCGCCGTCGTACAGACGGGCTCACCTCCTCCCGAGAATCACATCCTGGGCGCGCAGCAACAGCTGCAGATCCAGTTCCCTCACAAGACTTGCTTCGTGGAGTGCGGATACGCGGAGAAGCTGCGGGAGCTCATCACCCAGATCGAGGATCTGGAGCTCACCCAGCCCGACGGCAGCCGCGAATGGGTCGAGATCTACGACTGGCGCGCCCTCGAGGCGATGCTGAAGATCGAGATGAAGTTGGCCGCGGGCCAGATCTCTAGTGCCATGGCCTCGCGACGCACCCTCCAGGCTGTTGGCAGCTACTTTGTTGGCCTTGCCTAAACGATTGGCAAGCGCAACGAGCATGAAGCACGCAATGGACGATGACCTTCTCGGCAACTACCTTGGTATGTATTCTCACTGAACCCGCCCGCCTGATTCAGATGCTAACACGTAATACAGATTCAGTTCCTGCCAACCCTGAATTACTCATGGCTCATGGCAAAGACTCTCAAGCGATCAAGAAGGAAACGTCGCTGACGCGGAAGGAATGGATGCGGATGGCGTGCTTCGCCGGGGACGAGTCTGGCTGCGGAGATACCCCTCTTTCGTTGGCGGATGTATATACCGATCATCGCGGGCGAGGACTAGAGAGGGCTACTTTGTGGTTTACGAGGGCATCTTGCGGCGGACTGTGATTCTTTCGGTACTACCGAAACACTAGACTGGCGAACAGAACGTCAGCTCTTCTCTTCCCCTCCTTGCCTTGATCTCCGCTCCGATTCTCGTGATGCCATTCCCGCGCTTTCCATTCGCCGTGCCTTCCTTTGCCAACAGGCCTCGTCCGGCGGCCGAGTTCTCTCAGTTCTCTGCCACCGGGCAGTAGCCAAAGCGCTCCGCCTCGGCACGGCGGCTAAGAAAGTCACATGAGGAGTAGCAGGAACCCTCCAGGTTGTAGAGGTTCACAAGTTCGGAACGGTCCTGCTCAGCCTTCTCCCAGATCTCATCCATGAGCTTGTCGTACTTTTCCTTCGAGCTTGCCTCGAAAAGGGCGGCAAACTTGACGCGGTCTTCGTAGTTGTCCTCAGTCAGACGCGGCATGTACTTCTGCACAACGTCGACAAAGCGTTTTCCGAAGTACCAGAGTTTCCTGGTGTTCTCGTTCTGTTCAAGGAAGTAAAACCTGTACTCGAGGCTTTCGTCCACGACCCGCTCGTTGACAAGGAGCAGATGGTCGACGTACTCCTTCTCGTCGCGCGATATCTTCTCGTGAGCCTCCTCCATGATGACGAGGAAGTCCCGCTGGTCCTGACGGATCTGGTTGATGTCGCCGCCCAGGACACGGATCTTCATCATCATCTCGTAGTTACGGCGTCGGTCCAGCTTGGCCGCAAGCTCGCGCCTGACGTCTCTGAGAAGACGCTCCTCGTTCGCAAGGACGTCGAGAGTGGTGAGGACGTCCATTCTGGGGGATGGGACGTTGTGACGTGAGGAGTTGTGCGTGATTGTTGTGAGCCTTTGGGGGGAATTAGTCGATCGACTTTGGTGGATTGAGGGAGGAGGGGGTTTTCTTTTACCGAGGACGTGTTGATATCTCAATCTTGCGAGATGGAGAACGGGGTTTTGTGGTGTTTCCGTGAAGGTCAAATGGATGGAGGGGGCAAGATGTTCTTGCTGGGAGGAGTGTTCAAGTTGCAGCTGTAGGCCTAGGCGACGCGCACTGATAGTTGGTGTAGTGGTGGGCGTGCACGCGAGGGCGAGTGTTCTGAGAAGGTTTACGCGTGCCTCAACGATGAAGCCTACGTCAGCTTATCGTAGAAGTTCGGAAATGCTGTTATCTAGCTGCCGACTTATGAAGCAATGCCTGAATTACTACTGCTCGATACACCGAGTTTAGTACTAGTAGATCTCTGCACTGAGTCCCGCGATGTAGAAGGTCAACAGGGCCAGTCAATCGTCAAGGCAAATCAATCGGGAAGGCAAGTCAATCGACAAGGCAAGTCAGTTGACAAGCGTGGCTGAGTCTCGTAACAGCCCAGGATTATACATCCAAACTGCCTCACTTCCTTTACGTCAAACTGTCAGTACCTGCTAATTCAGGAATCTCCAAATTTACTAACCTAGGTAAGTTAGTCAACTTCTCGCCTGCCTACCTACCAACTTGTTCAACGTCCTCGAAACCGCCTTATGTGCCGCCTTTTGTTACGAAGGTATCGTACATATCTCTGAAGCTTGAGAAAGAAGAGGTCAAGACGGCTTGGGAGAATACGAAAAAAACCGACTTCTTCGTCAACGCAGCGTTCCCACCCTTGGTTGTTCAGCGTATCGACGCCCAGATCAACGCCCAATTTCATGTCATGATGGCTTCGAGGAAGTCCAAAAATTCCCCACCCAGAAGGAGGCGTGCGCTCAACGGTGACCCCAGGTCGTGGACTCTGGGTGACTATGCAGACTGCGTGGTTCATTTGCTGACGATGCCACACCTCAGCGGGTTATCAGCACCGTTTGAAGCCGGATGGCTTTCGGATTACAGGTCAACTGACTTCCTGGATCACCGTTAGTGCGAATTGAGATGCCTTGTTCTGAGAGACGTTGTGGCACATGCGAACGGTATCAAGGCCTACAACACGTACCCCAAGGAGTGGCACCAGCCATGGTCAGAAGCGGCACTGCCTCCGCTGCCGAGCATTATGACCGATAGCCCTGGCTTCATGGCCGACAGTCCTGGCATCATGGCCGACAGTCCTGGCATCATGGCCGACAACCCTGGCCAGATCGTTGGGGAGAAGCGCAAAAACTTGGAGGGCAACATCAACAACACTGCCCAGTCCCCCAAACGGAAGCACCCCAGAGTGTCCATCACGTCCACAGCTACCCCCGCAGTGGTGGAAGTGGATGAGGAGGAGGCAAGGGCCACGTCGGTTGTCAGGGAGCGCAAGTAAGTACTCCGCAGTTCGAAGCAGAAAACCCATCACTGACATCAGCAGCATCATTCAAGAGTTGGAGCTTAAGTCGGGCAGCCTCCTATCCAGCATCGGACCTCAGCCAACAGACAAGGATCTCGAAGCTCAGCTCACACCACTTGACATTGACACCACCGTCGAAGACTGGCAGGCCCAACTCACAGCCAAGGTTGCCCACAACAAGATGGAAACTCGACTCCACCAGCTCCTGAAAGACCAACACACCGAAAAGACACGGCTCGTGGAGGGACTCACAAAGTTCTTCATCGAAGGCATCACGCACCTGGTCGAGACCCAAAAGGAACAACGTCTAGCCACAGAACGTCTCGAGGCAGAACGTCTCGAGGCAGAACGTCTCGAGGCAGAACGTCTCGAGGCAGAACGTCTCAAGGCAGCTGCCGGCAAGGAGAAAGACGCGGGATATTGGCTCGACCTACTTGACTCGGCAACAACCAGCCGTGGTGCTGGCAAATCGAAATAGCTTTCGCCTTGATGGCCATCATCATCATCGAGACCATGCATGACATATTGCGAGGAGCAGGCTCTGGGGATCATGGGCTTGAGACCATTTCCATGAAACCTGCCACGAGGTCACTGACGGGGAGGAAGATTGCGTTGAAGGGTGCTGATAGAAACGGAAATGGAATGGACAGGGGAGAACATCTTATATATCCTGGCCTAGCCATTCACAGTCGCGGTCAATCAACAGTCGCGGTCAATCTACAGTTACGGTCAACTACAGTGACGGCCAATATTGTACAGCGACGATCAATCTACCGCTACGGTCAATCCATAGTTACAATCAACCAACAGTCGCGGTCAACCAATCTTCGGCTTCTAAGCCTGTTTACACAGGCTGTATAGGAAAGCGTGAAAATTAAGAGTCGTAGCTCTGTAGTTCAAGCAACATCGAATACTTGGGAAGGTTTAGCAACACGTCTGCCGCATATGGTCTCCTTTTGTGCACGAGGCGCCGACTGTTTCTTGCTCGCGTCTGGCATTGCTGCGTGTGGTAGTCACGAGTCGGGAGATAAGAGACGGGGATGGGAATGAGGATGGGGGCTTCAGAGGTCAAAGTGCTGCTGCTAGTGTTGCTGCTGCACCTGTGACCGGGAAACGATGATGGACCGTGGATGGGTGCGCAGTGGTTGAAGGATTTTAGTGGTGAAGATCTCGAGGACATGCCGGGTGAACGAGCGCCGGGTGATTACCTGGGTCAGCTTTGGCCCGTAGACCGGAAAGAGCATAGAGCGACAGTAACACAGATCACACGCTAATCCTTTTGATGTTCATGGTGATGTTGCAAGCTATTTCGATCGATACAACACTGGGGCGTGTCTACAGGATGATCCCGGGCCGCTGTCCCGTCTGGAGGTCCAACAACATCCATCATAGTGTAGATAGCTTGAATGTCGTCGCGAGTGCTTGCTTTTGCTTCATTTGTGTCCTCTGCTTTGCCTGGTCCTCGCTTCATGGACCCGGGTGCAGGCATTTGTCGTTGCAGGCGCGCATCGCCTGCCGTCGTCCCCTCCCAACGCTGCTTGCTGGCGTCATATTCACCTCTGGTGTGACGTCTTGAATGCAAGACAGCTCTGCCCTCAGAGCCCTCGTTCTCATGCGCTCCCATCATGGAGGGAGACTGGCCGGGCGCCACCGTGTGTCCTTGTGTGTGGTCGAGGGCGTCCATCACCGACTGGCCGCAAGGGATATCGAGGATAGTTGCGGGCCACAGCTGATGCAAAGCCTAGTCGAATATGTCCTACTAGCCAAGGTCGAGCTCGCAGAATCGGGTTAGATTCGTCGGTCTTCGCGGAAGTACCTAGCTGCCCGCCATGCTGCCTTGGCCTCGGACGACAACTGGGTAGTACTCAGTTGCTCGACGCCCTTGCATAGGGAATCGAAGAAGGTGAGGCTCCTGTTGAGGTCCCCGGCGAAATTGGTCGAGTTAGGAACATATTGTCCGGGGAATTCGTCCAGCTTCGTCTTGCGAGTCTCGAGATCGTCTGATGGCGTCAGGCTGCCGAGGAAGGTAGACACGGCAATGCCAAGGGCAATATCGGGGGTGTACAAGAAGGGGAGCCTACAACCCATGTCAGCAAACGCCGTCGCAGAATCACCTCAATATGTTGTGCAACCTACTTTTGGCTGATGGCAAAGTGATCAGTCCTGTCCCGCTTTGACTGGGCGTGAAGGAAAGTGGAGGCGACGATGGCCTCGATCAGGTCCCTGTCGACTTCCCTGACGACGGAGACCAACGACCGGAAGTACAGAAGGTCTCTGCTCAACGGGCCAGTGTAGCCATTAGCTTGGTGGCCGAGGGTGAGCAGAGATGCGCATCGCCCGATCAGTATGCCAGCGGCCAGCTCGTCGGCATCACCATTGGCGACGCCGTTGCTTTGCTCGGTAGTAGTGCCGTCGAGAACACCGAGGCGAAGAAGCTCAAACGCAAGCAAAATAGCCTCATAGACCTCGAATGCGTGCTGGCTGTTAGCGTCTTCCTTGCAGGCTTCGGAGTAGTGAAGAAGCGAGATGGCAAGCGCATTTCCCCAGTCAGTAAGGCCGTGAGTGTTAGTGACGTAGCCTCTGAGGTGTAGGAAGCGCCAGAGAGTGAGGGACACAATCTCCTCGGCCGAGTCGATACCCTTGACCCGCTTCGACTTGGCGATGGTTTCGTCGGAGAACTCCTCGAAGAGGAGGGACAGGACTTCAAAGGCAATCGTGCCGGGCTTCTGCGTCATGTACGCGCTCTTGGCAAAGTGTTCCTTCTTGACGTCCCAGGAGAAGGCGCACTGCAGCGGATTAGGCTGAACAGCTGCGTAGTTCAGCTTCTGTGAGAACTTGGGGTCGAACCAGGCCTTGAGCGTGACGTCCTGCCTGCCGATCCAACGGTTCATGCGAGGGATGAGCAGCGCAAGAGCCTGCTCACGGATGGAGGTGAGTTGGGATGTGACGAGCTTCTTATACTCGTCGGTAACGCTGCCGTCCAGTGTGGGAAGCACGACGAGCTGTTGGTGGGTGATGCCGCTGAGCAGACGGCCGCCGATGAGGCCCGTATTCAGGTAATGGTACAGCTCCGCGGGCAGCTGAAGACCCAGGTAGTGCAGGTTATCCTTGGTGAGCGTGTCCCAGTCGTGCACCTTGACCTCGCCCTCTTCTGCGATGTATGTGAAGTGAGAGACGGCCATGCGAGCACGCCTGTATCGATCCAGCCAGTCCGGATCCTGTGCTGCCAGGATGTCGCCAAAGGCCGAGCAGCTCTGTCCCACCGACTTGTCGGCCGTCCGCAGCATGTTGAGGGCGTCGTTGATGGTGTATGGTTGGCGGCGCACCGACTGGTCGTCGAGGAGGGGCGGGAACGGAGAGAGGAAGGAGGTGCCCGTCATGAGCAGCGCATCGATGAAGGTGCCCTCGCTGACGTTGAGGGACCGGATCAGGCTCTTCTTGAAGATGGCTGTCACGGTCTTGGATTCCCAGTTGATCGACTTGATGACGCCGTCGTTGATGGGGTAGAGCAGGAGCTCCTGGGAGCCCATGATGCCAGCGCACTGATCCGAGTCGATCATGTCGAGGTAGGCGATCTGTGACATGTCAGACATGATATTTGGGGCCGGGGCGTACGGGCCCGTTTACCTGCGCTGCGGCATTGTAGGGTGCAACCAAAAAGTGAAGCTCCATGGAGTGCAACACTTTTTGAAGGACGTGATACAGGTCCTGGACCCGGAAGGCGCCTGTGCAAGCGTGTCAGACTGTGATTGTGACCAGTAGGGTGTGGATAACCGCGGCGGAGTTCATACCGGCATTATCCCCGAATGCAGCGACTGCTGATTCGGCTTGGCCCTTCCGATAAAGTGTCCAGCCCTCATCAGCCTTGCGGTTTGCGTTCTTTCCGCGCTTGATGCAGACATCGGGTTGGCCGTGAAGGTCTTGGCCGTCAAAGATGAAGAAAGGTATGATTTTGTGAGCCTCCCATTGCTCGAGATCCTCTCTTATGTGGGTTTCGAGTCCGGTCAGGCCTCCGAGGGCAGACAGTAGGGGTTCGCGGGATGGAGGGGTATCGAGCATGAGCTGGAGGTAGTACGTCGCATCAACGGCGATGGAGCAGTCCTCGAGGTCGGAGATGGAGGCCTGGCTACTGCGCTCTGGTTAGCACGTCGAAGAGAGCCGAGGAGGGGAGACTCGAGCTTACTTGGCCTGGCCGTTGATCCAGTCATCCTCGACGAGTGCTGCCACGGTACATTAGTATCAGAGTTCGTCTGCCAGGTCTGCCATGGAAATTGTGGTATATGTGGAGGGGGTGGTCGTGTTGCGTCGACCCGCGGAAGCCCGAGGCGCGAGAGAAGAGCTTGTCTGTCGCAAGAGCGCCCACCGGGAGATGATGGAGTCTGGGTCGGCGGTCGCACGCAAGCTCTGAGAGTTCGTAGTTTGCTGCGCTTCGGGAGGATCGAGGTAGATTGTCGGGCGGCATGGCGTCGTTGTGCCTGGGTCGAGAGGAGAGCATGTGACGTGGTCGAGCCGGTCGGTCGCGGCGGAGGTCACGAGGCGAGCTTGTGTCGGAGCGAAAGGGCGCAGGGTAGGCAAGAAGAAGCTGATGGGACTCACCGGGCATCTTGGACGGTCTCGGGCGGCCTTGCAGGGTCGGAGGGAGCTTGGTGGATGAGCGATGCTGCGGGATGGGAGGAAGCTGAGGCTGGCCTTGAGCCTTTGATAGATGGAGATCAACAAAGGGGGGTGGTGCCCAAAAAAGCCAAGAGGTCGCGGAGGGGAGCTAAGGTGGTTCCTGAGGAAGCAATTGTGCCTGACATGAACCAACCGCAAGGCCGATGACGGCAGATACGGATTGGACGGCCGAAGGTAGCGAGTCGACGGCGATTGGGATGTCGCGGGTGGGAGGATTTGCAAAGGAGTTTCGTTTCCGAGTTGTGTCGTGGAAGGTCGAGGCTGCCGATTTGCGCGTGAGACTGGAGTCTGCCGCTACACTATGGACGCTATGGGACGGTACCAGACCAGGGCAGGTGCTTCAGTCTGCCCGCCAGGCCACGAGTTCGGGTGCTCCAGTGTCTGTCTGCTTTGAAGGTTCAGGGAAGGTGGCACCTGAGCTTGTGGTCTGGGCCTGCGGGATGGTGCGGTCTGGTTGGTCCGCGGACATTCTCTAGGCCTTTTTTTAATTCATAGCCAGGAACCTGAGTGGCCGACACGGTGCGAGAAGGTCCAGACGGTTCTACCGGGGGGCGGCTCCTGGACCGGGGGAGGAAGCAACCCTTGAATTTTGGAGGGGGAATGGAACAGGCGCTAGCTATGGTTTAGGAAAGGTGCAACGGCCCCCTTCAGCTGCTCTTGTGGCCGTGCAGCCCAGGCGTGGCTGGTGGACAATATCCACGTCTCCTGTCCCAAGTCCCTCCACAGTTTTCGCCAACCAGCAGCTTGGCAATGTCAAGCATGCTGTCGTCCGAAACCCTTTGTTGCGGGCATGCACCTTGACAACTGGCTGCAAGCCACGGAGAGACCTGAATTGTTGGCCAGAAACGATGAAAGACTTGACGCCTGCAATGTTGATTGGACCCTGGACTCGAATGAGCTGTGTGGACCGGAAACACACATCCAATGCTACCCTTGGTGGGAAGAGGAACTGAAGGTGTCGCGATATTACCCGGTATGACAATATGCCCTCAACAACCTGGCCCATTCTGTCCGCCGGTCTGTCGTACGACGGCCCCGTTGTTGGAGATGGATGGAGCTGAACAGATGTGTGCTACCCCTCCTTGCCCAGTCCGTCCATCCCACCTCGGAGCCTTATCGAGATAAGCGGCACCACTTGTCGGGCGAGTCCAAAGTTGCCCGAGGGACGACGCCCTTCCTTGAGTCACTTCCTGGGTACATTTGAAGAGGGTATCCGGACGTAAATCTTTCCTACTTTCCCCTCAACTTATATCTCAAATCCTTAAGAATGGCGCCCCCGGCCAACATCCCAATTATCGACATTTCCGACGCAGGGGGCGACGAGGCCCACGTCGCTCGCCAACTTGTGGATGCCGCCGTCGAGCATGGCTTCATCTACATCAAGAACACTGGTCAATACATTGGTCTTTCCGATGTTGACGGCGCTTTCGATCTCGTAAGCTTGAAGGAGACCACCCGAAAGCGACACCCAAAGCTGACCCCGACAGTCCAAGAAGCTCTTCACGACGGCCCCCGTCGAGGAGAAGGCCGCCTGCACCATTCAGACCAACAATCGAGGCTGGTCTGGCATGCACTCCGAGACTCTGGATCCTAAAACCCAAAAGGTATGTCATCTTACCCCGGATTTCGAATCAAGCCATAGTTAATCAACCCCAGGTCGGCGACTACAAGGAGTCAGTACCCCAGCTCTACCCCTGATCCTCCTCAGGGGCTACGCACTAACATATGAACCAAGAGCATTCAACTTTGGAGAATTCAAGGATGGCAAGGCCCAGCAACCCCTCCCCAAGACCATTCAGGAGGATGAGACCCAGGTCAATGCATTCCGCGACCAGTGCCACAAGTTCTGCCTCCGCCTCCTCCACTTGCTCGGCGTTGGCCTAGATGTAAGTACAGCATCAAGCTCATGTTATCCATTGACCGAAACTGACAAAACTTCAGGTCCAACCCCCAGATTTCTTCTCTTCCGCCCACCAACCCTCCCGTGGAGAGTCCGGCACCATCCTTCGTCTGCTCTACTACCCACCAACCTCCGACGCCGCCGCCTCCGACTCGGACGTACGCGCCGGAGCCCACTCCGACTACGGCTCGCTCACTCTCCTCTTCCGCCTGCCCGGCCAGGCCGGTCTGGAGATCCTCACCCGCGACAACACCTGGGCGCCAGTTCCCGTCCGTCCCGCCGGCACCGAGTCCGACCCGTCGCCCCCCATCCTTGTCAACATTGGCGACCTCCTGAGCTACTGGACCAACGGATTGCTTCGGAGCACGGTGCATCGCGTTGTGTTTGGCGGAAGCAAGACCTCAACCACCATTGTGGAAGGCGAGACAGATACCGGCCCGAGGTATTCCATCGCTTTCTTCTGTCACCCCGTCGGCTCTGTGACTCTGGACCCTGTGCCAAGCGACCGCGTCAGGGGTTTCAAGCCAGATGCGGGAACGCCTAATGCCAATCCCTACGCCGAGAAGAAGGTGCTGACTGCTGATGAACACCTCCACATGCGTCTGGCTGCAAGCTACGGTGATCTGTACAAGAGCGAGGGAGACAATGTCAAAGCATAGACCATAGTGAAACAATTCAAGTTGTTGAAACACCATACTCTCAATTGCTCCATCAAAGTTTGACATGCAGGTGTTTGTGCATCTGGGCTGCATGCACCTTGTCGCCGGGCATGGCATCAAAATCATGAATGCAAAAATTACAAAAAATGATTGCCTGGTACGCTCCAGCTCCCGGGAATTTGACTTACCGCCTAACATCGGAAAGGAGGGAATGGGAGTGGGTGGCGATGTATCCTCTACTATCTCTCTGCGGTTAGCGAAGCAATTGTCTTGTGTCAGCAAAGCCAGCGTCAGAGGGATAGCAGGGCGAGACGGAGTAACAACTTCCCGTGTGGTGAGCAAAGTGTGTCTTGTCCCGGGATTGAACTCATGACGTCTCTATTATCTCGTTAGCAGGGTGCAGGCACAGATGGCAAGAGAGAGCTAAAGCGTAACCGTTCGGCGAACTGCATTTGTTGAGAGGGAATGGCTTCAGTAAAAAAATAGAGGCAGTGGGCAGTCAGGGCGTTCAGGGCAGGTGCGTGCAGGGCAGCAGCGGCAAGTGCAGCAGCGGCGCGGTGCACACGCGTCTGAGCATCAATACGGGAGACCAGTGGAGCTAAACAGGACTGAAGGGACGGCAAGCAGCAGAATTTGAGGTGTAGACCGAGCACACCGAGTGATTATCAACATGGTGACCTGTCTGTTCGCCAAATGCACTTGACGTCCAACCTCTAGCACCCAAATGACCTTGATATCTGGGTTGCAATACCGTGAATCAAGGCCTCCCTTTGTGACATGAACTCACCCTCTAACCAAAGTGCCACCAACATTGAAGACTGATGGCTCGAAAGAGTGCACATCATTGCTTTGTACATCCTGTGTGTGATTCAAGGGGATGCATCATCTCATCATTTTGTCTCCATGTCCTCAACAGTCCTTGCTACTGCCCCACCCCTTTGCCCTGAACATGCAGTGCCTCCCATGTCATATGCTTCCGCGAGGCTTCGTGCTGACGAGGTCGCCCTAGAATCAGTGTACAGGATCGAAGCTGGGGGAAGTAGAGAAGTGGCGAGACATTCCCATCATATGGAAGCTATCAAGCATGGTCATCATCAAGCCAGTTAACCAAGGAGGAGAGATCTCATATCCCAAGAAGAAGCACCCACAGGATGGCCGGCACTGTGACATCTATGACAGCTGCTGTCCTTGTCAAGGAGTTGTCTTAATAGTGAGTTGAATTGACAAGGCGAGGCATATTCTCAGATTTGGTATGAGGCTGATCCATCTCCATTGTTTGATGTGTCCTGGCAATGCATCGTGGAAAAGATGCTTGATAATGCATGGCTCCTGAAAATGAGGGCCCATACCTATTGTATTGTTCAGGAAAACCAGATGAGGAGAGCTGGCATCTTGGATAGGTAGTCTCGAGACACTGATCGCACGTGACTGTGTGCCTGTTTAGTGAATGATGGACTCTCGAGGGCTTTCTAACGAGCTCAACACTCAGTCTGGCATACAGCAACTGGCTGTTTTGCTGACTTGTCAATGCTATGTTGAAGCCAAGTCAAAGCATACACCGCAGAGGCATTCACATGATTTGTCGCCTCCCAAAGATATGGGTTGGCCGGGGTGGAAAGGGGGGATCCTGGTTTACTCCACATGTAGGCGTTACATCACATTGGCCACACGATGGACGCAGCAACCCCTTGCAGGCTACGTCACGAACGAATTTCATCAGAAATGTCTGTATTGTACGGCTAGGCCGGCCAATTCCTGGCATCTCCACGTATGAAAGCAACTCAAAGTCCACCCCTGGTGGCTCGAAATTGTACCGGCAACATGTGCCCCTCCGTAGCCAAGCCCGTCCAAAAAAAACCAAAACGCCAGCTTCGGATCCCATGTGCAGGGTATTGTCGCCATGTCCCATTCGTCGTGAAAGGAGGGTCGTCGAGAAGCGAGTATCAACCGTGCCCAACCCTGAGTGCGTCAGATGAGCAGTCGTCGCTTGACCGGTTTCTTCATAAGATTGTCGTTAACCAATACACCCTCCCTCTCTTCGACCTTGGCCCCCAGCTTCCTGATCTTTTCCAGAAGGTGGCTGTTGTAGAATTGTTAGATGTCTGTCTTGAAAGCTGTGATGATGGTGATGGAAAAACTTCGAGATACTGCTCGAAATGTGTGTGGTGTATGATGTAAGAAATGGGCCACGCCACAAATGGCATGGTTTAGTTCGTTCCCTCGACGATGTCGTCGGGAGCCCACTCGATTCCAGAGGGAATTGGAGGGAACTCCGCAATGGGAAGCATGAGAAAAATCTCGCAGGGGCAGGGGTATCTTGTAGGAATGGCGTTGAGAGGGGGTGAGGGAAAAGTGCGGCTAGGAAATGGTGAAGAGATGACAGAGGAGGGAGAGTAAAGAAATGGAGGGGGGGCGTACTCTATAGGCAGGTGGCCGCGTCCACCTTCCATCAATGCGAGGTTGATCCGATCGGCTTGGCCCTGCTGTTCATGTTCTTCTCGTATGTGATCCTGAATACGAGCCTGACCGTCGGCGTCCTGAGGGTTGCGCTCAACAAACACGCATTCATCTGCTTGGTCGCAGACCCATGCGCCGTTGGGGCCCTTGGGCGTGAAGTCAGGAAGTCTTTCCGCTTCGAGGATGACCTTGACAGGAACCGGAGTTTCGGCACTATCGTCGTCGTCATCAGAGCTGTCCTCGACGACGTCACTCTGTTCGCCCTCCATGACCTCGTCGATGGAATGCGAATGTTTGCCGGCTTTTGACCCACGGGGGTTCGCCTGCGCGTCCAGGTCGGAAATATTGCGCTTGTAAGATGGCCGGAGCCCGGATGTCTTGCCGCCCTGTGCTCTGGAGACGGTCCGGTCAGGCGTCTCAATGGTTTTCCGAGGGCCCCTGGGCTGCCCTTGATTGGCTGCCGCAGCGCGCCTCTGGAGATTATGTCTGATAACAGCCTCGGTGAGCTCTCCAGGATCTGGCCGTGGCAGCACGGCAAGTTGGCCCAGCGTGGCGTAGAATTGTGAGACGCCCCAGACAGCTGGGTCCAGGAGGGGGAGAAGCTCTGCCGCGTATAGCTCAAGAATCGTGTTCGAGGTGCTGTACTCTTTCATCCTGTGCTTGTAGTAGAGGTGTGATTTGACCCAGGAATACGTCACCTTGCTTGTCTCCTTGGAGAATGTGTCCATCAGGTACTCCACCGCTTGACGCAACAATTGTGGGATCGTTTGACTGCTTTCATCCTCCATGATGGCGTCTTCGGTGACAGTCGGAGGGTCTTCGACGAGTGTTGTTTCAGTGGTTTCAAGCACTTCGGGAATCTCTTCCATGGGATGATCGACCTCGGGAACATTTGGCGGAGAGGATGCCTGTGTGGAGGCTCTCTTGGGGGATGGTTTCGGCTGGTGCTGTTCGGACGACTGCGACCTGCGTGTTCTGCGTCTGACAGGGGCAAAGTCTTTCTCTTCAATATCGGCGGCATCTGGAAGCTCAGTGTCGACGGGTGCGGGAGACTCCACCGTGGCATTCGCGGGCGCTTGCCTGGTGGCCAGCGCTTTTCTTGGGGGCGGATCATCCGCCGCCTCGGGAGCAGCAGGAGCAGCATCATTTTTCTTCTTGGCCAACGCAGGGTTGCGCACCTTCTCGACAATGTCCTACGCCACGTGTTAGCATTGAAGAAAATGTTATGTGGGGAGGAAGACGAACAGGATGTCTCGCCGTGAGCCATCTGTAGAAGGCAGTTGACGGCCAGCCGAATTTGTCTTGGTTGCCCTCTCTCTCGTCGTAGAAGAACTGTGAAATGAGGAACGGAGCATGCTCGTCGCAAGCAGCGATGACCTCATCTCGGAAGGATCCATCTCCAACGAGAACCGCGTACTTGAGAAACATAGTATCTTCGTCAAAGTTGGCAAAAATCTCGCGCTTGGTGGCCTTCCGGGCGCGCGGCTTCAGCTTCGCTCTCCTTTCCCTCTCTTCGTATTCGTATTCGCTGTGGACGTCCTGCATGAGGAAGTACAGAGAGACGGCCTGGTTCATCTTCTCGTAGATGGGGCTGTACGCAGGCATTGGTGGACGTATCTCGTACCAGCCGCACTTTCCACCTGCCCAGATGCATGGGCTTCGGTTGTCTCCAACGCCGACGGAGTAGTGAGTGCACCCTGTGATGGAAATGTACTGTGTTTTGGGCGTCGTTCTCAGGACTGTGGCAAGCACTCGTTAGCAGGGAGACAAAAACGGAGAATAGATGGGGAGACAGACATTGCGACTTGTTTGACTTCTCGACGCGGATCATGCCGCGGACAGTGAAGGGGCCATCAAAGGCGACCGAAAGCAGGTTGGCCATGCCACCATGCTTGTCATAGACGGCAACATGCTCCAGAACGTATATGAAGTCGTCGTAGTCGTCGCCTTCTTTCGGCGGAGCGAGCACTGACGTCTCGTTGGTGTAGGGTATCAGCTCCGCCTCGACTGTGGCGACGGTCGAATTCGACAACTTTCGAGGGCGACCCATTGTGGGGGGCTGACGGGCTATTGGAGGTCCAAGCCCCGGATCATCGGAGTGATTGCGATTCTGGCGTTGTTGGGGATTGGTGGTGATTGTAGAAGAGAGATTCGGTAAATGGAGGTTGTCGCGCGACGCGCCAGTGACGGCAAGCGCGAGAAGGCGGTTGGTACAGGTACCGGTAGTGGGGTAGAACCGGCAGTGATCCTGCTCAGTGAATCGTAGGCCTTTGGTTCAGGTACTTACCCTCCTTCATTCGGAGGTCACTCCACGGCGCGGTGATGCAGCCGGGGGGTGATGGATAAGATAAGAACCGCCCCACCGCGTTTCGAGAAAAAAATCCAGGCAATTGAAAGAGCGATCGCGTTCAGAACCTCGAAGACCCTCCATGATCGTCGCCTGTTTGCCCAGCAACACAATTAGCTCCGCGCAAAACTTTCCTGCCCTCACCTCCTCCTCTCCTCCAGTTGCTACAACGGCCAATTCGCGACAAGCAGATGCGACTTTCGCCCGCGCTCTGGAAAATGTCCACAGAGGCGGTACTCGAAGGCGTCTTCGGTAAGCACTGCGCGGCCGTCATCGGGCGAAGCCACGCTTACCAGGTCCTCCGCCCGTCGCAGCCATTAGCAAGCCTCTGGGCATGAGCTCGGCGCAAGTCATTCGCGATTGCCAGCAATACTTCAACCCTTCCACCTACTTCAAGCCTCTCGTTGAGGCGCAGGTCGACAAGCTCCGCAATGAGTCCCAGACGTCTTACAAGAAGCGGCGGCTCGCTAAGAGGAGCGCCCAGGTCAAGATGGGACACGGCGGCACCCTCGACCCCCTCGCGACAGGCGTGCTGATCCTCGGCATTGGCTCCGGCACGAAGTCGCTGCAATCCTTCCTCGACTGCACCAAGACCTACGAGACCATCGTCCTCTTCGGAGCGGCAACGGACAGCTACGACCGCACCGGACGCATCCTCACGAAGAGACCCTACGACCACATCACACGCGAGCTGGTCGAGAAGGAGATGGACAACTTCCGCGGCAAGTTTGAGCAGATCCCGCCGCTGTACTCTGCGCTCAAGATGGAGGGCAAGCCCCTATACGAATACGCCCGCGAGGGCAAGCCGATTCCCCGCGAGATCATCGGACGCGAGGTCGAGGTTAAGGAGCTCGAGCTCCTCGAATGGTTCGAGCCCGGCACGCACAACCACCGGTGGCCAACGGCCGAGGCCGAGACGGCAGAGAAGAACCTGGCCGAGCAGGTTTGGCGGGTGGAGAAGAACCAGGCCAACGCACGCAAGCTAACCCCCGAGGAGGCCGCCGAGGACGACAAGGCCGTGACGGCGCACGAGGCGATGAAGCGCCAGTTTGATGTGAGGCAAGACGAGCTCGTAAGAGATATACCACCGCACAAGCGAAGGAAACCTAGCAAGAACCAAGCGCTAATGTCCGGCGCCCTGGGACAGCTTCCCGCATCACCCGTTCCCGGAAGGGGCTCGAACCTGGTTCAGACCCCTTCCGCCGACGCCCCGCTCCCGTGGACCGACAAGGGCCCCGCCGCCGCGCGCATCCGCATGACCGTCACTTCTGGCTTCTACGTCCGCAGCTTCTGCCACGACTTGGGGCAGAGGGTCGGCTCGGCCGGCCTCATGGCCGAGCTGAGCCGGCCGCGACAGGGCGACTTTAGCCTGGGCGTGAACTGTCTGGAATACGCCGACCTGAGCAAGGGCGAAAAGGAATGGGCGCCGAAAGTCTCCAAGCTCCTCGCGGAGTGGCAGGAGAAGCACCCATACCCCGTCCGAACCCAGCCGGCCTTCCGCACAGATCGCAACCAGGACTTTGCCAAGGCCAAGCGCCCGAGGCAAGTGTCGCCGTCGCGAGCCGATGGTCAAGCGGAGAGCAGCAAGCGCGTCAAGGCGGAGGAGCAGCAGCCCGAGTCGGTCGCGGACAAGCCCACGGAGCAGCAGAGTATCCCTGCCTCCGGTGATGAGGGTGAGAAGCTGTCCCAGCGGTCCCCCACGCGCGCGTTCAAGCCTACTAAGAAGACGGTGCAACAGCCCCTCAGAAGCAAGCGGAAGAGAGTGGAGGAGTCTGAGTCGGAATGGGAGGGATTCTCTGATTAAGCGGAGAGGGAGAGGAGACAAACAGCCAGAGCAGGCGTTGGGAATCTGATGCATCGGGAGCAGCGATAGAGAGAACGGCTAGGGAGAAGTGATACCAGCATCATCGGCCACGATGGCCGCCATTCTAATCATTTGCATGGAGACGACTTGTGAGCATGATGGAATGATATTAAAATCGTCTAGTGTAATGCTGTTACATGGCCAACATGGTCGTACATCCATAACCAAGTGGTTCTGCTCCTCGGCCGTCTACAGCTTGAAGCGCAGCAGGTTGCCAATCATCTCCCTGCCGGTGACATAGGTGGTAGTCCACAGAGTCGGGAAGTCGAGGGTGCTGGAGAAGGTATCGGCGTAACCGAAGAAGAGCATGGGAGGGATCCAGCCACGGGCGTACTCCAGGGCGAAGCAGCCCTCGGGCATCTTGTACTGCTTGACGTCGCCGCGGTGGAGGTGGTGGACGGAGCCAGCGGGGTAGACCTCGGCCTCGTAGGCGCCGGGAACGTAGGCGGTCTGGGTACCGGTGAGGATGTTGAAGTAGTCGTCGGCGGTGTGGCGGCCGGTGTGGCCCTCGGTGCCGACGGCGGTGCCGAAGATGATCAGGTACTCGGTGACACCTAGAGCGGGGTGTGTTAGCAGGCCGTGTCTCGGATTTCACGGGAGAACACTGCAGGGAGGCTCACTGGCGTGGATGAGGGTCATGGCGCCCATGGCACCGCCGGCGTTGTTGAAGATCCACTCCTCATGAGTGATGGAGTTGGGGTTGACGTGGGCGCCGTGGGTGCCCTGGAGCTCTGTGACGATGAACTCGACGATGCTCTTGGTGTCGTTGCCGTGGGCGGCGATGGCGCGCTTGGACAGCAGGTGCAGCTCCTCGGGGTCGAAGACGTAGAAGCTCTCGAGGTTCTTGTCGAGGACGTAGTAGATGGGCATGAAGACGCCCAGGATGGTGCCCAGGAACATGAGCCAGCTGCTCAGGCTGTTGCTCGACCTCTCGGGAGACATGATGGCGGCAAGGGGGGGACGACTCAGGAGGGATGGGGTTAGAAAGGAGTGTGTTGAGTCGGCTGGAGGGGAAGAGGAGGGAGGGGAGAGGAGGAAGGGGAGGGCGGCGTGTTTATGGGGGTTGTCACAGACGGGTAGACGGACGACGGGTGATTTTTTTGTAGTGTTGATCTCATCTTATCGTAGGGGTCGCACCCCTGCTCGGCCAACAAAGTTGGGCTGCATGGCACACCCGTGCGACGCCCATTTGTCAATGGCCCCGATGTGGAGGGTCGATGCAGGTCAACCCGCGCTGCCGCGACCCTCGGACGCCGCAAGTTTCGGGCCCGGCGGGCGGGTTGGACCCGAATACGGGACGGCTGCTGTCAGCTGAGGGCAGGCGGGAACTGGGAGTGGGGCTTTGACGATTTTCCAGGCGGCCTGAGAAGCCTTCACTCTCTCAATGAGGACTGCTCAATATCAAAACCAGCCATACCCAGCAAGCACATCACACAACCATCCGCGCCAGAAGGAAAAAGCCGCTCCTCAACTTCCACACCCATCATGGCCTCCGCAAATATTCCCACCTCCGCCGTCCCCGGAAAGGTCCTCGGCCCCTCAGCAGTATACCACTCGGGCACCGGCACACACATTCACGACGGACAGGTCGTCTCGTCGCTCCTCGGCGCCGTCACGGTGCGCCAAGCCCCTGGATCAAAGTCGACTACGGGCGCGCCTGGACCGGCAAAGCGCCTCACCCGCCTCGAAGGCGTTCTGAACAAGGGCGAAAAGCCCACCATTACGGTGTCGAGGCACGCAGGCAGGAAGCACGAGACGCTACCGGACGTTGGCAGCATAGTTCTGTGCCGTGTTGTGCGGCTGATGCCACGCCAGGCCATCGTGTCGATTCAGCAGGTGGGCGAGACGGTGCTGCAGACCGAGTGGCAGGGCGTGATCCGGACACAGGACGTGCGGGCGACGGAGAAGGACAGGGTCAAGATCCACGAGAGCTTCAAGCCGGGCGATGTCGTCAAGGCGCAGGTGGTACGTTTGATTCCTCGTCTCCATAGTTTGACAGGACAGCAGCTGACGTTTGCAGATCTCCTTGGGTGACCAGGCCAACTATTACCTTTCGACAGCGAGCAACGAGCTGGGCGTCATCATGGCGACGAGCGAGGCGGGCAACGACATGATTCCCGTCAGCTGGAAGGAGTATCTCGACCCCGAGACGGAGGTTCGCGAGCTGAGAAAGGTCGCCAAGCCGAATTGAACACGACGCAGGGCATGAACGTTCACAAATGCCACCTACAAACGCGCGCACACATGCACATACCATGATCATGTGACCTCGTGCGATGGTATATCACCGCCGTCGCATCGGCCCCGCCATGTCTCCCATCAGAAGAAGGACATGCGGTACATCGGCCACGTTGAGACGTCGCGGCACGCCAATCTTCTGAAAGATGACGTCCTACTTTCCAAGCAGTACGACATCAAGGCCCTGCCAGCCCTGCCCTGTCCGCCTGGCAATCCACCCTGACATGAGACGCACACACAATGCACACACAACATCAGACGCAGATCATCCCCGGCATGAGTGCTGCCAGGGAACAGGTTTCAAGGGATGTACCGAGGGAGACGCAAGACGACGGGATATATCGCTGCCCGGCAACTCGTCGACAGGAGGCCGGCGCCACGGCAACACTGAGATGGAAAATAGCAAATTAATAATGACGAGAGAAAAACACGAAAGCGAGACGGGTTCCTCGAGTGATGGCAGAGTGCAGGTATCATCCCCGTACTTTGGGCTGTGACGGGCGAGCCGAGCGTGGGTTTCCCCTGTCCTGTTGCAGCGCGAGCCACCGTGCGACCCTGAGGAGGCGCAGGAGCGGGACCGAGGGTCCAAGCCTCGCCGTTTTTAGATTACGCCCAATGTCGAGGATGTCTTCATCCGTCGGATGTAAAGACGGTCAAGACAGTCTCCCTACGTCGTGGCGTACGTGATGCCAATTGAATTTTCGAAAACACCAAGAGGAGTAAGGTAAAGTAATGGGGTGTTCTCTCTGAATATTTCAAGTCCCTTGGGCAAAAGCTTTATTTATGGGGGCACCTCATGTGTCGTCAGGAAAACTCCAAGAATAACGGGATGTCAGACACTAATCTAAAAGCAGCGACAACACTATCCCAAAAACACCTCGGACCGGGACCCAAGCTCCCTCAGCCCAGCCCAACCCGCCACCAGGAAGCACCATGTCAGATGCTACCCTCCCTCGGGCGGCACGCAGGGACGCACCCTTCAGGACCAGGCTCACCAGCCATCCCGCCCTCGTCCTCGGATCCCTCGTGGTCACCTTCTATTTTACCTTAATAAAGAGCCCTGCGCCCCCCCCCCTCAGCCGCCAGCCCTGTACCGGGCAGACAGGACATGCGCGTGTAAATAACCTCCGTGGCGCCCGCCTC
>JACAFV010000050.1:129704-156954 GCA_014635975.1 Plectosphaerella sp. P0831 | reverse complement strand
CCTCTGCGACGTCACATCCGTCTTCCCACCATCGCATCGCGACAAACCACCCCTTTGTCCTCGAGGAACGCAAGGACTCTAAGAAAGAAAGACACCAACTTGGGGCATAACCCCCGACTCCCCCGTCGAGCACAACCCACCCCAACCATGTCCTCGACAACAACCATGACCACGACCGCGCCGCTGCCGCTGCCGACCCTCTCCCTCTCCCTCTCCGCCAACTGCTGCCCCAGCTGCGGCCTCGACCTCCCCGTCCCCAGCACCCCCTCCATCCACAACGGCAAAGTCGAAGGCGAAGCCGCCGCCGCCTCCCTCCTCGAAGCCCAAGCCCGCATCGCAGACCTCGAAGCCCAAGTCCGCCTGCTCAACCAGAAAGCCTCCGCTGCCATCGACCGCTGGGCCGACTACGAAGACGAACTCGCCCGCCTCCGCTCCAATCGTGCCGCTTCAGAACCCCCACAACCGCAACAAGTCGTAGCAGTAGCAGCGTCAGCAGGCCTTCCCTCGCCTTCACCAACGCGCTCCTCTTTCCTCCCTTCGGGTGCTGGCGGTGTCGCCAACCGGCTTTCTGCCTTGCTCTCGCGCAAATCCACGCCCGCGCTGCGACCTCAATCCATCGCTACCTCGTCAGCCCCGAACCTCGGCATTCACGATATTGACGACCTCCCGCGCACACCCGATACCCCAACGCACCCTCTCAACCAACATGCCGACCTCCTCTCAGCCCTACGCCATGAAAAGACGCTCCGCATCGCCGCAGAGTCGCGCCTCAGCACAACCAGCCAGGAAGTCGAAGAGCTAAGCGTCAGCCTCTTCGAGCAAGCCAATGAGATGGTCGCAACCGAGCGTCGCGCTCGCGCACAACTCGCCGAGCGCGTCGAAGTTCTCGAGAAACGGGACGTGGACAAACGTCGGCGCCTTGAGAGGCTCGAGGGTGCTGTAGGCCGCATCGACCGCGTCAGGAAACTTCTCGGCGATGAACGGCTCGGCAAGCACCCGGAAGACGAGGAGATTGGGAAGCCATTGCCAAACGCACCAGGTGTACAAGTCCCTGTCGCAGCGAGTGGCGAACGGAAGGATGAGGAAATGACGGAGAAGTCAGAAGAAGAGGATAACAAGGCTTGAACAGGCCCACCACCTGCAACCCACGATTCACGACCATCATGAGAACGACAAATCTACGGCACGGTAATGGGGGGGATTGGGTAATGGAGGAGGCTGCATTGGTAGGGTCGGAAAACGGGGACGGTGCATGCAGGCTGGGTAGATAGCATAACAGGAGTTGGTGCTCGTACGTCTTAATATATTAACCTCATTAATGACCCTTCTTGTTCCTCCCGGCGACATATGCAGCGCCATACCATGCCATCTGTATATGTACAACAAGTCTCCATCCGTATGAACGCCAACCAATGTATCAATCACTCCCTCTCATGCTGCACCAGGAGGTCCGCGTTAGCCCCACGGATATCCTCAGCTCGGATGCCGCTTCGATCGCACATACTCCTGAAGATGCCTCCCTCCTTCTGCCACAGCGCCAGTGGCGTGTCCAGCTCGGCAATGATGCCCTTATCCATAACGCAGATCCTGTCGTAGCCGATAATGGTACGCAGACGGTGCGCAATGCACAGCAGGGTGCGGCCGCGGAAGCCCGTGGCGATGGTTTTCTGAATCTTGTCGTCTGTCTCCATGTCAACCGACGACGTCGCCTCGTCGCAAACAATGATGCGCGAGCCACGCACGAGGGCGCGAGCCAGCGCCATGAGCTGTCGCTGGCCCAGAGAAAAGTTGAGCCCGTCCTCCTCGACGACGCTGTCGAGGTGTAGACGGGAGGGGTCCTTGTTGCGCGGCTCGTCCGGTGAGGCGTCGGCCGGGAGGAGATCGGCCTGGCGCAGGGCGGACCATAGCTCCAGGTCAGAGTGCTCGCTAAAGGGGTCGAGGTTGGACCTGATCGTGCCGCGGAAGAGCGTCGGGTCCTGTGGGATAATGGCCAGCCGCGAGCGCAGATCGTGCAGGCCAATGGTCGAAATATCCACACCATCGATGGTGATATGGCCGGCTGAAAGCTCGACAAGCCGAAATAGTGTCGCCATGATGGACGACTTGCCGGCTCCAGTGCGACCAACAATACCAATGCGCTCACCGCCAGCCACATGCATAGTGAGCCCGGAGAGAACAAGAGGCAGCTCGGCGCGGTACCGCATCTCAACCTTGTCGAAGACGATCTCGCCCTTCTCAGGCCACTCAGGGCGCATCTCGATTGTGTGTTCCGGCGCCTCCTCCTCAAGCTGCGTGCCATAGTACTGGAGACGCTCGACAGCGTTCATGCCGTTCTCAACTTCGGCCAGCTGGCGCACAGTGAACTGGATCATCTGCACCGTTGACAGAATGTACGCCAGCACAAGACCGCCGATACTGGGCGAGACGTTGAACCTCGAGGTGACAACGAGGATGCCAACAACGAAGACGAGCAGGTTACCGATGAGGTCAAGGCGCGTCGACAGCCAGCGCTGATTGGAGAATGTCAGGTAGTATGCGGCGTTCATCTCGTCAATGACACTCCTCAATTCCGTGGTGAACCTCGTCTTGAGACCGTATGCGCGGATACTCGCAATGCCACTGAGTCCCTCGGAGAACTTGGCGTACACAGTCGATCGCAGGACCGACTCGAACCGCTTGATCTCGCGGGCCGAGGCTCGGTAGTAGGCAGCAGCAAAGATGAACAGGAACGTCAGTGGGACGAGGGCGAGGGCGAACCAGTGGAAGAAGGCGATGATCAGGGCAAAGACGGACAGGATCATGCCCAGAGTCAGGGCATACATCCTCATGGCACTAAGCGGCAAGTTAGTAAAATGCCCAAAAACTCGTCAGGGTTCACTCACTCAGTCAGCTGGTTGTCCATAACATCCACGTCCCTTCCGAACCGGTTGGTAATACGTCCCAGGGGCGTCGTATCGAAGAAGGCCATGGGAGCACGCAGCACCCTCGTCACCGCAACGCGCAGCATGACTCTACTCGCCCGCGTGCCGTAAATAGTCAGCGTGATAGAGAAGGCAAACATGAGGAACGTCTGAGCCAAGCCAAAGGCCGCGTACACGCCAATGTACTCCCCCGTGGGCAAGCCAAAAGCGTCGCTCGTCCACCATGACAGCCAGAGACCTGACACGATGTTGGCACCCAGAGCGAGGACCAGCATGACGAAAACGAATGGGGCGTTGAGGATGGAGCCCGACGCCCGGATGTAGGCGTTGTAGACGGACCAGGGCACGCTGGCCACGGCCCTCTCCTCCTGTTGCATGAGCGCGGCGCCCTTCTTCTTCTTGCTCTTGTCACCCGCTTCGGCCGGAGCGGCCTGGGCTTGCGGTGCGTCGGTTTCGTCCTCAACGGCCGTGGTCTCCATGAGGTGCCTAAACTCCTCGGAGCTCTTCATGAGGTTATCGAAAGTGTCGACAGCCATGATCTTGCCGCCCTCCATCCAGATGATCCTGTCAACGCGGTGCAGCACCCAGAGCTGGTGCGTTGCCAGCACGCGGCATTTGTCGCCGAGAAGTCCGAGGATGGCCTTGTCGAAAATGTGCCTGCCGGTATGCGAGTCGACGGCGGACAGGGGGTCGTCCATGAGAACGATGTCCGCGTCATAGTAGATGGCTCTCGCAATGTTGAGGCGTTGCTTCTGGCCGCCGGAGATTGTGATTCCACGTTCGCCAATCTCAGTATAGTCGCCTTGGGGCAGCATGGCCAGATCCGGCCGCAACGCGCAGGCGTCGATAACCTCATCGTACCATTCCCTGTCCAGCTCCTTGCCGAAGACAATGTTGTCGCGGACCGTTGCATTCTGGATCCAGGCGTACTGCGGGCAAAAGGCACGCTTGGCACCTAGGACGACCTCGCCCGACGTCTTCCTCATGTCGCCAGCCAGAGCGGCCAGCAGCGAGCTTTTACCGCAGCCCACGGTTCCAATGACAGCGACCAGTTCGTTTCGGCCAATCTCAAAGTCCAGACCTTGGAGCTTGAAAGGCTCCCTCTCCTCTTCGAGGAGCGTGCTCCCACCGGAGCTGTCGCCAGCGGAAGCCGGACGCTGAACCGCAGCAGCACCAGCAGCGGGGGCTCCCTGCTTGGGCTGCTTCTCGCCGTCCTTCCCTGCCTTTCCGGCGCTTGTTACGCCCGACTGAGGGTCCTGCGTCTTGGTCCTCTCCCAGGTGAAACCGGCGTCCCGCATCTCAATGGCATGCTTCCCCTCGGGCTTCCAAGTGACCACCTCCTCCTGCTCCTCAGCTAGAAGGAATTCCTGGATACGCTTGACAGACGACCAGGCGTCGACGACTTGGCCCAGGACGAGTGGCAGCAAGTTGAGCGGCATGCGCAGCCCGTTGAAGAGGGCCAGAGAGGAGAAGACCCGGGAGGGTGCCATGGTGTTGTCAGTCAGCGAGTAGGTAATGAAAGCCAACATGGAGGCGAAGATGGGCAGGGACATGCTGATGGCGTTGATGCCGTTGCGGATAGCCAGCAGGACTTGAATGGCGTGAATCTCTTTCTTGCGGATATCCTTGAGGCGGTTGAGGAAGGCCGTCTCCCAGCCGAAGAACTTGACGAAGCGAACGGATGAGAGAACCTCCTGGGTCAGACTAACACGCTGGTCGGTGATTTTGTTGATGTCCTTGCGACGGCGGAAGAGGCTGCGGATGGCCATGGTGAGGAGGGGAATACCAATGACAAGGAGGGCGAAGCCGGCAAGAGCGCTGTAGCCAAGGTTGATGCATAGCAGCACGAGGGTGATGAGAATGGACAGGGGCGCGGTCCAGATGAGGTGGAAAAGGGCCGAGGCTTGATCGATGCGATGGGTATCTGTGGACATGAGGTTGACGATGCGTCCGTTACCCCAGCCAGCACCATCACCGGCGATGGCAGGGTTCCCTTTGGGCTTGCCCTTTGCGTCCTTCGCCTCAGTCTTGTTGTCAGTGGCAGCAGCATCACCATCCTTGAGGCCGCCAGCCTTGGCACGGCCCGAAATGACCATGGCCTTCTCAAAGACCATGCTGATGAGGACAGCGCGCGACTGTCCGCCGATCATCATGCCGCGGTAGATGAAGTGGTTCGTACCCAGACTCTGCAGGATCTGCATGGCAGTAACACCAAGCACGAGGCCGATGCCGTGGGCAATAGGGGGCGGCGCTGTGCCCTCCCGCGCTGCGAACCAGGCATCGTTGGCGAACTGGATAAGGAAGCGCAAGGTGAAGGGCGACAAAACCTGGAAGATGGTAGACATGACTTGCAGACCGGCGCCGAGCCAGAACTCAAAGACAAAGGTCTCGTGCATGGCCCAGATGAGAGGCTGCTTGTCACCGCGGGCGCGTCGCATGTCGAAGGAAGCGCGCAGCTTGTCTGTAAGCTTGTCGGCAGAGCGATCTGGGTTGACTCTCCAGATGTCATTTTGCTCGAGGGGCCGCTTGTAGCCAGCGGTCATCAGAGGGGCCATCCACTGGAACATCACAAGGCTGAGAAAGCCGGCCTTGTACTCCCTCGACTCGATCCTCTCCTCTGGCACTGGTGGGATGGAGCCCCATCGTAGAGGGTTTGGTGTCTTGTACCATGGCTTCTTGGGGGGATGTGAGGCCGTGGTGCTAGGAGCGACGCTGGTAGCATGGCTTTTTGTGTGTATCAGGCCTGGAGCCTTTCGTTGCTCCTCCTGCTTCTCGTCCGTGCTGGCGGGACTACTGCCACCATCATCGTGAGAGAGGATCTCGTCCTTCTCGACATCAGGGACGGGGTCGTTTGGTTGCGCCAAGGCCGCGACGGGATCGGGGGCCTTTGCGTCGAGGCTGTGTTCCTTGTCTGCCATGCTCCGATGGGCGGGTGGGTGAGGTGAGGTACGGTGAGGGCGATGCTTGCTTCAGCACGGTGTCTGTTTCGTTTGTTTCTTGGGACGAGAAGATTCGCGGCGGGTGGTCGGAGAAAAAGGGTGGGACGATTCCACCATGACCAGGCCTTGGCGGCCGCCGCTCAGACTTGGAAGGAAGAAGGAAAGAGACCGGACGGTCTCGGCAGCGCCGTGGCCGATTCGACGCCGTGGCGAGCGAGCTCTTGCGCGCGCTCGCGTGCTCGGTTGACGCCTTGGATTTCGGCTGGACCTCGTACGTACCCTTGACGTGACTCGGGCCTTTTGTCTGGATCCGCGGTTCGGGTCCGAGAAGATCTGAGGGACGGCGCGGCTAAGACGGGTACTCTACAGGGAGAAGCCCGGTTGGCGAGTCGGGGGAATGTCTTCGGCTGGATGTGAACCCGAAACGGAACGTGGTTCAACGACAGAAACACGGGTCCAAAAAAGAGGAGCAAAAGGACGGATGATGATGTGGGAAAGGTGTGAAATGTCAGGCACGACAATGACGAGTAGGAAATCGTTCATACCCCGGATCGGATCCCAGGTCCATCGGGACCCGTCCTTGGGGGGCGGAAGACTGCGTATTAGTACCGAGGCCAAGGCGGCGGAGGAAGGGGGGGGGGGCAACGCGCAGCGGATAGGGGAGCCTGCCGAAGGTCCAGAAGCACCTAGCCATATTGGCTTCGGTTGAGGGCCTTGATTATGTGAGACGACCATGATGGAAGCTGCGGGAGCCTGGCAAGCCTGGAAAGATGGTGGACTGGGGTAAATGCGAGCCACTGCACCGAGCTCCGAGCCTTCTGGTTTGCTGACCGGGCGTTGTGCCGTTGAACTTGTTTCTCCACCACGGAGTTCAGTAGGCCGATGGCGCCGACGAGAAACAACGGGGAGGGAGGGAAGGCGCTACCCAGGATGCAAGCTCTAGCACATCTGCCCTGCGCAAAGTGCATCCGACTCAGCCTGCAAATAAATTGCCCAGGACTTCCAGTTCCTTCTCCTTTCGCGCCATACCCAGATGGGAAACTTTTTTTGCGGTTTGCGACCCATGGCAAAGCAACACCGACAGTTGATAGAGTCAGACCGCCTCCCGCTGGCCGTTCAAGTTGAGCCGTGTGTCCCCTCGCTCACGTGGCCTCGGATCTAAGGGAGATAAGCCTTCCCGCACGCCGTCTCACGGGGCCCCTCAACCCAGCCAACCCCTCTCAAGCAATGACAAAGCAAGCATCCGGAAGCCGTGTCATACTAGCAGCCTGGATGCCGTATCCCGAAGCACACACACAAATGTGTGGTCAGGTCAAACCCACCGACCGGCACCGGCACAGCCCAATGTCATGATTCACCACACACACCCGCGCGCGGCAACTTGGCGCCATCTCGCATCTCTGACCCAGAAACTCTCTGACGGCGCACGAATCAAACGGTTCCATCCCGAACGCTGGGGCGTGGCGCGCTAAACCCCAATAGGTCAATTTCATGCGAGATGAACCCGAGTTTCCCGAGCCCGCTTCGCACTCGTTCTCGCATTCATCACTGTACCGGTCACGTCGAATGTCCGTCCCTCTTGCGCAGTCAATGTTGATTGATTGCTATTCACACCGGCTCCTCTGAGGGACAATCGCCAGCGGCTCAACTCATAAGTATATCTGGTATAATAAAAAAGACCAACACACAGCGCACATCTGGTATCATAGGCGGCGTCCGCTCATCTCCCTTGTCTCTCCTCGGGCATCCGCCTCGGCGTGCCCTCTCCGCCCCCTTTTTTCTCTACACCAGTCCTCCCGGTGTGTCTTCTTGTGGGTAGTAAAAAACCTCACCCCCTCGTCCGATCCCCCCTTCCTTGGGCGTGATATCGCCCAGGCAGGTGATGTATGCGTGGTTGATACCACGCCGGAAGGGAAAGGGGGGGTAGAGTTGTAGGAAAAAATAGTAGTGGTAAGAAATGAAGAAATAGGAGAAAAGAGTAGGGTATGGCTTCGGTTGGAGGGTGAAGAAGACGAATGCGCGTCCCTCTTCAATCTTTTTCGTGTTTGTTCTCTGTCTCAACTCGCTCTCTCTCGGGTCTGTTGGATCAATGTGCCACATCGAGGAGAGGAGGAGCAGGGAGAAACAAGAGGAGGCAGAAAAGGAGGGGAAGGAAAGGGAAGTGGGTGATGGATGAGGGCATCTTGTCCAACAACATGATAGGAAAAACAGGAAAAAGTATTAGGGTGCTCTCTGGTTCCATCCCGCCACATGAAAACCCCTTCCTCCCTCCTCCCTCCTGCCTCAACAAAGATGAAGTCGGGTAATCGGCGGACGCGCATGTCCTCCAGGTATATAGACCAACCGAGGCCACCCCCCACTCCCGGCGCACCGGGGCGCGCTCACGAGATGGTCAGCACCGTCGGGCCGGCGACGGTGATGGCATCCGTGATGACGCCGTCAATGGGCGCGGAGCTCGTGAGGGAGACGTAGGTGATGCCGGCCAGGTTCTGGGGCACCTCGCAGCCGGTGGCGGGGTTGAAGGCAGTGAAGGCCGTGCCGCCGGGCAGGATACCGCCGTTGGTGAAGGCGCAGGCAACGGCGCCGGGGGCAGCATCGGATTGCAGCTGGATGGTCGAGCCGATGGCGACGGCGGCGGGGCTCGCGGGGGCGGCGAGGGTCAGCTTGGGGAAGGCCTGGATGGCGAGGTTGGAGCCCTCAGGGCACGAGGTAATGAAGGGGGCGGCGAGGGAGAAGACGGCGCGGGGGCCGAGGGGGGTGTCGAAGCCCTGGGGGATGGCGACCTGGCTGGTGGCGGCGCGGATGAAGGTTTGGTGGCGCGCCTCGACGGTCAGGATGGAGCCGGCGGCGGAGAGAATACCCTTGTCGGCGACGAGGGGAGCAGCGCCCAGGTAGGCCGAGACACCAATGTTCTCGAGAACGGCGGCGGTGCCGACCATGCCGGCGGCGTCGGTGAAGCCAAAGGCGTACTGGCAGGGCTGGACGGGTTGCGTGCCGGCCTGGGCAATGGCGGACTGCAGGAAGGTGACGTGGGAGAACTCGGTGGCGCCGACTTGCCTCAGGTCATCGACCTGCTTGGCGTTGAGACCCAGAGCGGCGAACTGCTCAGGGGGGAACATGGCGAAGCCCTGCTGGTAGAAGGTGCCCTCGAGCCACTCAAGAGTGAGGGCGCTTTGAAGTGTTAGCCGACGTCGAAGTCAAGGAATGGTCTGTTTGCTCACAATTGCAGAATGTCGATATCCGTCAGGCCGGCCTGGGCGCCGCCAGCTGCTTGTCTCCGAGCGAGCTCGTACAGCTTCATCTGCTCGTTGTTGAGCTTGGGTCCCGAGGGGAATGCCGTGGCGAACGACGCCAGCGCGGCGACGAGCGCAGTCTTGACTGAGAAAGGCATGTTGATGGTGTGTGTTGGAAAGGTCGTCGAGTGGGTGTTTAGATCAGCGCTGCTGTTCTGCGTAGGATTCTTTGTTCGAAAAGTTGTCGTTGGGGAACGGGTGTAAGAAGAGAAGCGGAGAATATTAAAAATAAACAGAAACGTCTCGTAGAGATTGGCTGTCCAAAAACTGAAGTCGCGGACCTGTTGATGGATGGAATTGTTGTTAAGAGTTGGTGTTTGTTAGGAATATACCCCAGTGTGGAAGCAGACCAGCGCTTGGTTGAATGAAAAGAATAATAAGGGAGGGACAGCAGACCAGGCCGCGAAGAGCTAGACACACACACAGGACGTTGAGAACGGGATGAAGGGAAGAAGGGAAGGGACTGAAACTGGTCGAGAGGTGCGAGACGTGCGTGCAATAAAGTAGTGGAAGCCTGTCGTGCGTGGGAACGGGCGCAGGGGGGGTACAGACAAGGACCCTACGCAAGCCGTCCGCGTTCCGAGAGGGTCCTGCTACTGGAAAGACGAGTAGCCGGATGGGATTGTATGCGGCTGGAAGGCTACCCGGGGGGAGACAGGATCCACGCCTGCGGCAGCAAATGCACCCGCCGACCACCCCCCNCCCCCCCCTCCCTCCCCCCCTTCTTCTCGGCGGGTGCATGGGCCAGGGCTCGAGAAGGATGGAAGAGCGAGGCCAGCCTGAGGAGGGGGGGGATGGGCACGGGACACACGGGACGAATACTACCTCGCCAGTGCGCGCCACATGCCGGGCCTTGGTGAACGGACCGGATGGTGTGTCTTCCTGGCAGGCGGGCTGCTGCCAGAGGAGGCGCCGGACGCAGGAACCAGAAACCTCCGGGCAATCTGGCAACTCTTAGCTGAGCCCATTAAGCATCCGTGTCTCCAGGCAGGGGAAGGGGGGGGGGACAACTGACCAGGGTGGACAGAGGGGACAGAGGGAGAGGAGGCTCAGGTAAGTTCAACTTGGGACGCCCAGTCCACCAACCGGCCCTATACACCAGCATACTTACCGAGCCGGCACGCGAGAGTTGAGATGACATTCAGGCTGACGACTCTGGGCGGCTCGCCGCTCAGGGGTATCCCTCGCGGAAGGAGTTTCGTTTGACAGCCGGGAGGGGGGGGAGAGGACAAGGGCGGCTGGCGAATCGGATCTTGGAACCATGTCGACGAGGTGCCAGCAGACGCTGAGGCATTGGCGGGCTAGCGATGTCGCGATCTACCCCAGATGGGACGAAGGGGTCGTTGGGCTGGTGGTGGTGGTGGTGCCTTGCAGGACGACCGGACCTTGGGATCAGGGGGGGGGGACCCCTGACGTGAGCTTGAATAATGGGTCCGGTGTTTGGTTCGGCGCGTGGGAAAGGGGACACACGCTACAGACAGGGAGGGGAGGGGGGAGCTCTGACAGCCGTCCGAGCGGGGGTACTCTGAGCAAGGCTGGACTCGGAGGAGATACAGTCCGGAGCCAGCCCTCGACAGGAGCCGTTGCGGCAGGGGCATGGCCGCAAGGGCAAAGAAAAAAGTCGAGGGCCCGTTGTTCCTCCCTCCTAGGCGGCTGACGTCGTTGTCGTCGTGGTGTCCCTCCAATGACAACGGCCGGCCAGACTGGTGAAACGAAATGGCCTCGGATCCGTCCCAGAACAGCCGTGTCCGCACGCCCCCGAAACGTCGCTGAGACTCGGTCGCCCGGCCACCCGTCGCAGGCCCCGGCACGGAGCACAGCACGGGCCACTCAACTCAACCCTCTCTGCCCGCCCGGGGTTTCAACTGCAACCTCCAACTCACCCGCTCCGTTCCCACCCATCATCCTCCACCACGAACACCACCATCACGGCCCTCCCTTCCCTCTCACCCAACGTCGCCGCGTCACTTGACTGGCTGCCCCACGCCGCCACGCCTAGGCGCGCAAGCCCTTTAACTCCTTCATCTCCCTCGTGTTCGACCAGTCCTTCCAACCCTTGCCAGCCCCTGCGCAAGTCGGTGCTCAGTGCTCATCACGACGTAGCATCGCTACCACCAGCCATCTTCGCGATGGGCGCCTAGGATCTTGTCCTACCCGGGACCGGTCAACATTCATCTCCCCAGGAACCGTTTGCTGCCGGATCGTGTCCATGCGCCCGCCCAGCCCAGTCTCACCAACACGACAATCAATCTCACCCGCCAACCTAGTAGCCTGATCCCGATGTCAATGACAGCGGCATGAACAGGCCTGTGCATGCATCGACCCGTGCGTGCCTATCGCGCATCTCGCACACACCCGTGATACATGGCCCGTCGCCAACAGGTGGGTTCACAGGCAGGCATCGTCATCATCACTATGCGCTTCAGGCATCAACTTCAACGCAACGATGCAAACAGCCAGCTCTCGATTGCTCTCTTCTCATTCCTTTTCTTGGCAGACTTCTTGTGGTGACTGACTGCTCCATCTTCCGTATAACTACTGTCTGTCTCATCAACCACTCCCCCAATTAACCATGTATATACCACTTGTCTCTCCACTGTTGCTCCAACCTCTCTACGGAGTATGCGCTGCCCTTCTCATGCCATCTCGCCCCGCTTGCGCATGAAAAAAATGGCAACGCATCTGGGTATCGGCTCTCTACAGAGCATAGGGGTTCAGGGAACGGATGGTCAGGCAACTAGTATGGTTAGCAACTCGACTCGACTTGACTCGGCAGGCAGACAGAAACTTACGGTGGGCTCTTGCTCAGATCCGTCTTGAGAATAATCGGAACCCGAGTCATCTCCGTCACGTCCTGGATGTACTCGCCACCCTCCTCGCGCAGCTTGAACAGCTTGAGGTACTTCTCCTTGTTCGACAGGCGTGTCTCGGGCGCCTCCGAAACGGGCACCTTCGAGTCAGACCTCGTGCGCTGCAGCGGCTTGCCCGTCGAAGACGTGCGCGTCGGCGAGCCCGGAACGCTCTGCGTAGGCCTCTCAGCCAGCGAAGCACCGGCCATGGCCTCGGTCGCGTCCGACACATTGTCGTCGTCGTCGTCAAAGAGGGCGTCGACATCGTCAGTCGACATGGTGCCCGTCTCGGTCTGCTTGCGCGCCGNTGCGCGCCGCCTCCTCGCGCTCCTTGCGCACGCGCTCCGCCTCCTCGGCCTGGCGCGCCGCCGCCCTGGCGTTGCTCACCCTCTGCGACGCCGCTGCCTTGGGCCTCTCGTCTTCAGGCACGTACGCCGAGCTGGGCACGCCCTTCTCCCAGTAAAGCTCCAGCACACGCTTCTCCTTGCGGAACTCGGCCTTCTTCAGCGGCAGCTGGTCGCAGTGCACGCGCTTCTCAAAGCCCCACTCGGGAATGAGAACGTCAAATGCAGACTCGTACACGCAGACAACAATGCCCTCGGTGATGAGGTCGCCGTTGACCTCCTGGCGCTTCTTGTCCATCTCGCGGCACGACTCGATATGGATGCTCTGGTCCTGTGCGTTCTGGGCAGAGTCCTTCTTGGTGTTGCACGACTCGATCGTCTTGACGAGCGTCTCGAGGTCCTCCGTGTACTCAATCTTGCCCTCCGACAGGACAGCCTCGAGCTGGCGGTGGACGATGACGTCGGCGTAGCGCCGGGTGGGGCAGGTGAAGTGCGTGTACAGGGGCGAGTTGAGCGCGTAGTGCGGCCACAGCTGCTGCGCCGTCTTGCCGGCGATGAAGTACTTGGCGCGCTGCATCGACTTGAGGACCGACGTCTCCATGCCCTTGCGGATGTCCGTGTCGTCCACCTTGAACAGGCTGTTCTGCAGGGTTCCGCTGCTCGACACGTCAAAGTCGTATCCGAGGGCGTTCATGCGCTCGGACAGCGTCTGCAAGCGACGAGGGTTAGGGGGGCCCTGGCGGCGAAGGAGTGCCTTTTCGGGCAGCCCCTTGGCAATGCGCTGGGCGACGTAGGCGTTGGCCTTGTGCATCAGCTCCTCGACCAGCTCCGTAGCGGCAGTAGAGTCGAAGATGTTGTGCTTGACGGGAATGTTCTCGTCGTCGAGCTGCTGGAGAAGGCGGAGCGGGGCGATGGGCTCGCCGCCGGCGCCCAGACGGGCCTCCCTGAACTTCTCGCCGACGGCGTTGAGGATCTGGATGTCCTTCTGCTGGATGGACTCGAGGGTCCACTCACCCTGACCGGTGATGGCGTTGTCGATCTCCTGGAGGGTGATCTTGCCGGTGCTCTTGATGATACTCTTGCCAATCCAGATGTCCTCCTCGGCAACAGCGCCGCTGTGGGGGTTCACGCGGAACACGATACTGACAGCCAGGCGCTCCTCGCCAGGGGCGAGCGAGCAGACCTCGCCGGCAATCTTGGGCGGCAGGAGGTTGCACGTGCGGTTGATGAGGTGGACAGCGGTGCCGCGCTTCTTAGCCTCGCGGTCGACCAGCGAGTTAGGCTTGACGAAATGAGTGACGTCAGGAACGTGAACAGCAATATCGATCTTGCCGTCAGGGGACGTCTTGACGTGGATGGCATTGCCGAGCTCCGAGGATCCGTTGAGGTCGAGGGTGACGACCTTCTCCTCGCGGAAGTCGCGGCGGGCAGCCAGGGACTCCTCCTCTTCCTTCTCGAGGGACCAGTCCTGCAGACCGACGCTGCGAAGGACAGCCTCGGAGAACTCGTCGGAAGAGAAGTTGTTGTCGCGCAGCAGAGCGTCGGTCTCCACCTTGAGGTCGCCCATGCGGCCAAGCTGCTCGACAAGGGTACCGAAGGGGTGCAGAGAGGTGATGGGCCAGCGCTTTATGCAAGCCACAAAGATCCTATCGGCGTAGTCCTGGTGCTTCTCCACAAAGTCCTTGGGAGCCTGCTCGGTGGGGATGGCAATGAGGGGAACACGCTTGTCCGTAGGCTTGAACCAGACAATCTTGGGCTTCTCCTGAGAGCGGTTGTCGTGGTGGCGGTTGTTGCCACCATCGCGGGCGGCACGCTCAGCCTCCTGCTTCTCCTTGGTAGCCTGGCTGCTGGGGCGCAGAAGACCCAGGGTACCGGAGAACATCTGGCCAGCGACACGCTCGATGACGGCGACAATGTGACCAGCGTAGAGAGGCTTGTGATCGTCACTGATCTCCTCCTCCTCCACGAGGAGCAGGCTCTGGCCCTCGACCTCGACGTCGTCGTTCTTCTTCTGGGTGGGGCGCTGGCGCAGACTGCCGCGCCTGCGGAGGCCACCCTCGGGAGCATTGTTGTCATCGTTGTTGTTGTTGTTGGACTGGTTCTGGCCATTGGTCGAGCCGGAGCGCGTGTCCGTTATGTCCTTGCGCTTCTTCTTCTCTTCCTTCTCGCGCTTCTGGCCCCAGACCTCGTCAACGTCGAGGAGCTCGACAGCGACAAGATCACCTTCGAGAGCACGGTTGCGATCCTTGCTACCGCAAATAAAGATATCAGCATCGAGCAGGCCGTCGTTGGTGGAGACGTAAGCGTCGCTGCGGTTCTTCTTGTTGACGCGCAGGATTCCGGAGACGAGTTGGCCGTCGCCGAGGAGCGCGGGAAGGGTAGCCTGAGGAAGGTAGGGAGTGAAAAGGGTCTTCCTCTGCTGCTGCTGGTTCTGGTTGCCGCCGAGCTGGCCGGCATGCTGGCTGTTCTGGAGACCCATGAACTGCTGGCCGTTCATCTGGGCAGCCTGGAGCGCCTGGAGCTGGTTGATCTGCATAGGGTTCAGGGCCTGGCCAGGGTAGATCTGGAAGGGCATCATCTGGTTCTGCATCGGCATCATCTGGTTGGGGAACTGGAAGCCAGAGATGGACTGCTGGTTGACCGAGCCACGAGACCTGTGACCGGGCTGGAAGCCACCCTGCTGGGGCGCCTGAGCGCCGGCCTGCTCCTGACCCTGACCCGGGGTGGCCTGGTTGCGCCAGTTGCCGTCAAAGTTGCGGCTGCCGGTCCGGGCGTGGCCCGTGTTGCCGCTGCCGCGGCGCTGGAAATCGGTAGCGCCACCATCGAGGCCGCCGCGGCCGAGACCACCGCGGCCAACGGCCATGCTCTGGCTGCGACCGTGACCGCTTCCGCGGCCGCGACCAATGCCAGGAGCTGCTCCCTGGGCACCCTGGGTGTCGGCGGGGGCCGGTGCGGCGGGAGCCTCCGCGCCAGGTTCGGCGGGCGCGGCGGGGAACTGGAAGCCGGATGTGGTCCGCTTCTGCTGAGCAAGCTCGGCGGCCTTCTTTGCGTCAGACAAGGCCAAGGAGTGTCGCCTCTGGTGACCGCCGCCACCACCTCCGCCGCGTCCACCACCACGAGGGGGGGCGTTCTCGCGGCCGGGGTTGGCCTGGTTCTCGGCGCCTCCAAAGTTGGAGCCGCTGGCACCGGACGAGGGAGCGGGAGGAGGACCCATGCCCATGTTGGGCAGGGCGGATTGGTTACGGCGGTGGGAAAGGGGCTGGGTGGGAGGGGCCATGTTAACATTTTGCTGTGGAAGCTGTTGTGGGAATTGGAAGGCATTCTGATGAGACATGCCGGGCATCTGCTGCAAGGGATTGAAAGCAGCGCCAGGTCCAAGCTGTTGAGGAGGCATCATGCCCATGTTCATGTATTGCTGAGTAGCCTGGATCTGCTGCTGCTGTTGCTGCAACAGCTCGATCTGCTGCTGGATGGCAAGTTGGTCTGTCAAGGAGGTCCGGTTAGCCCATGTTCGTCGTTGGTGGCCAACTTAGGCATCATGCCCACGCATATGATGTGCTGCGGGGAGTGGGCAACTTACTACCAGGGTTCTGGAACATGCTGACCAGCGGCGTGAGCTCGGAAGGGCTCCTGCGGTGGGCAATGTGAAGCCTGCGTCCAGTAGGACCGGGGACACCACCTGTCGGCGGCGCCTGCGGCTGCTGGGGCGGCTGCTGCTGTTGTTGCTGGTCCATTGTGTCCGCAGCGTGGGTATTGCACGTCGAGTGCGAGTATTGGTTGGGATGAGACTGGATGCAGTCGTTGAGGTTGGTTTTTTGGTTGGCAGTGTGATGACGATGACGATGATCGGTCGGGTGTGGCGGGATGGGGGGGCAACGGGGGTTGCTGCGAGACAGGTAGGTCTCTACCCGGGGACGGACGTCGAGGAGTCGGGGCGCGATGCACGAGACTGACTGGACACCGAGATCCAAGGAGGGTGGGAGTATTTGTTTGATTGTTCAAATCGTCGACGATGAGGTTGGGCTTTGTCGTCCTCGCGGGAGTGTGTTCGTTGGATGGGGGACGAGCTTTTTGGGGGGGAAACCTGGAAGCTTTACGTCCGGGGGCAACAGGACAGACAAGAGCAAGGAGCGTATGAGTGTCAAAAAGGGGTGTGGGTGTGATGCAGGAGTTGGACTCGAAGAGAAGGTGAGATGGAGAGGAGATGGAGGAAGTCCTCGCTGGGAGAAACCGACCAGCTGGACGAGATGCAACTTGCAGGATGGACGGGGGGGTGATGTGGAGGATGCGAAGGACGAGAGGTGGGAGGGAAGGTTTGGGTTTGGTGGTTGCCACAGCTCGAGGGGAAAAGGGAAGGGACAGTTGGGGTTCCAGTTTGGGGCCAGGCCAGGCCAGCCTGGCTTCCGTCCGCGTTGGGCGGGCGGTGCGGGCGGGCACCTGGGCAGAGGGGAGGTAGGGGAAGGTCCAGGACAGGGGACTGCAGGAGGTGTGGTCAGGTACCTCTGGGCGAACGCCAGTGCAGTTGCAGGAGTGGGTATCGATTTGTCCGGGCGGGTTCTGGGGGCAGGCACCACCATTGTCGTCACACTGCCCAGACGACACTGCCAACACCACCTCAGTCGCTCCTTCCTCGTCCAACTTCCTTTTGCAGTACATCACAAGCTGGTTCTTCCGTCACAACACAGTTTGCCTAGCAGTCACTCTGACGGAATACAATGGCATTGCTCGCACAACAGATGGACACCCAAAGGTCACCCCGCCGCTGTCTCAGCAAGACAGCGGCGGATTGCTTCGAGGACGATGCGCTCTCACGGGGCAGTAGCTCCAAGACTAGGCACTCCTGATTGGCCACTGAGCTTCCGGGGGCCACTAGCCTTCCCGAGGGCGGACGGGAGTGGGGTCTAGTGCCGCTGTGGGCGCTGCCCGCAGCACCTGAGGTCTTGTCAGGTCAGGGAGGTACTGCATTACAACCTTCAGGGTGCTGGGTGCCTCCTGCTGCCCGGAAACTGGAGCCACCTCGCGACCCCCCGCCATGTTTCGGCCACATATCCCCCAGACAGCACGACTAGAGCACCATGTCGAAGCTCGCTCATCCATGTCCAGAGAGCATCACTTTCATATCTGCCAGCTCCCCTCCGTCCACCCTTGCATCCTCGACGACATGGAATCAAGGCAGATCGTCATCGATCGCCGCTCCAAGGCAAGCGACACAAAGACGGGGGACACAACCCAGGCGAGCCGGGTTACCTCACCAGGCTGCCAGTGCCAGGCCTCGGGGCTCCGAGTCGAGTCACCTGATGATGAAATTTCAAACAGCCCAGAAGGGGCACCGAGCACGGGTTATTTTGCCCCTGTTCCATCCATTCAATAGTCCAAAGGCCACCTCCGTTTCTTGTATCCACAGTGCTTCGTATCGCCAAGTCGTCACCAGTGTGCCGTGACCATGACCAGGGGCTGGTTTCCGGTTTTGTTTGCTCGATGCAACTCGGGCGGCGGCCATACGGCAATATTGGAGCGGCTGCCTACCTAGGCACAATGCTGTCTGATGGATTGCCCCGGCCGGCTCGGCCAATATGATGATGAAAAAGATATCTAATGCTTCCCGTCTGATGCTGTATTGACCCCTAGGATTTGTAAATGCAATGCTGCGCTGCAGCTGCGATGCACAGCGACGGGCTGGACGGGATGCACAACGGCAAAACCGGCCGCCCGCCTTTTCCCCGATCGGCATGGCGGCGGCGGCGGCGGCGTCTTGCCCCCTGCGATAAGGCCTGTCTGCTAAGCCATCAAATTCTGCCCAATCGACGGGCTCGACGTCTCCCCAATTGGCACCTCGCCGCCGCGCGCTCAGTCACGAATCCTCCATCGTCAAAGCGCGCCTTGATTGATACCCAACAGTCCTTTCGCTGCATTGCTGCGTTGTCGGCCGGGAAACAACCCCCACAACCAAAGCTCATTTGCGATCCGTCACTCGAGAGACGCCTCCCCCCGATCATTCTTGGCCTGTGTCAGACCTGTACCCACCCTACAGATCCTGACCCTCCCTGCCGACACACCTACCGATACGACATCATCAGATATTCTCGACGCCGCAGGATGCTGTGAGGCACTCAAAGCGCCCACCACCCGCCTCGGACAATGGCGCGCCCATCGACGCTTTCGCCGCGAAACGTCCAGAGCAGCCCGCTGCGCCCAAGCCCGGACCGGCGACAAATCTCCGACTACCTCTCCGACGACAGGAATTCCGAGGCAAGCCATAATGAGGCCCTCGAGTATGCCCGCCTCGAGCACACGAGGGTCCGTCTGAACGCTATCCGCATCAGCGAGATCCATCAGCTGCAGGAGGAGCAAAAGAGAATATCGGAGCAGCAGAAGAAGGAGCAGGAGCGGCTTCATGCCGAGACGGCTTTGAGAGAGGAGCAGGAAAGGCTTCGCAAGCTTCAGGCCAAGAAGGTTGAGCCGCTGCCTCCGCAACCCGATCCTCCCAAGCCTCAAGAGAAGCAGCCGGCCCCGCCACAGAAGGCTGTTGCACAACCTGCGGTCAACGGCGCTGCGGCTGCAGCTTCGGCAGCACCCCAAGCTCCCGCCAAAGTACAGCCGGTAGCAACTCAACAACCTCAGACTCAGGCGCCTGCTGCAGCCAGCCCGTTTGCCAAGGCCGAGCCGGCAAAGGCTTCGCCATCTCCCTTTGCGCAGGCTGCCCCGAAGCCCTCACCGTTCGCTCAGCAGACCAACGGGGCAGCACCAGCTGCTGCGGCAGTCGTGCCAGCCCCGCAGCCTGTTGCCCGACCTGCGCCTGCCGCCCCAGCCGCGCCTCCACCAGCACAGGATGCCTACGTGAAGATTCACCAGGAGCTGAAGAAGGTACGGAAGGTCCTCGGCGAGCAGTCCAAGATGGCGGGATCCCCTCTCAAGGGCAAGCTTGGCGATCTGCGGCGGAATATCAGAAAGTCTGTCAGCCAGCTTTCGGGAGTCAAGGGCGCGAACAATCAGGCTGTAAGTGAATACCCGGCAGCCACTACAACTCAACTAACCATATCAGATCAACACGATCGTCGCAGCCCTACAAGAGTCCCTGAACCCCCGCACCCCGAGTGATCCGATCAACGCCAGCCTCTTCGTTAGAGACAACCGGCAGCCAGTCGAAGGAGCCGCCCTCAACGCGGAGCAGCTCCCGTCGGCCTTCATCTACCTCCTCAACCACTTCGCCAAGGCCATCATTCTCCAATTCACTACCGAGGCCAGCGTCAACCCCAAGGCTGTCGAGCCCGTCGGCATCGTCACCGCCCACATCTTCTCGAACCCCGCCTTCCACTGGCGGGGCAAGTCTTTGATCGACATCCTCATCGCGAAGTTCCGCATTTCGTGCCCCGTGTTGTTCGGTGTCTATGGCAGCGAGGACACGGAGAGAGGGCGTGCCGCCCTCGGCTGGAGGAAGGAGGACGGCGGTTGGGTCACTGCCCGGACACACATGGACCGCATGACGGGGCTCGGCGCGGGGTTCGCGTCCATCTCTCTACGGGACTTTAGCAAGGCGTCCAAGACGAACCCTTACCCGCCCAGCAACTACTGGAAGGCCGTCGCCGCCATTATCAACACGCCAGCTGGACGTACCACCAACACGCACTACAAGGTTCTCAGTTCCATGCTCGACAGCCACGAGGCGCGCTTCATCCAGTTCTATGGTAACGCGGCCATTGCAGCGCTACGCATGGCAATCGTCGAGTTCCCCAAGAGGGCCCCACCCAACAGCCAGGAGGCTCAGTCGCTCCAGGTTCTGGGCCAGCTACTACAAAAGAACTCGGGCTTGGTTCTGGCATAGCATGTGTGTGTGTGTGTGTGTGGGGGNGGGGGGGGGGGGGGGGTTGAAGGGCAGTAGATCTCTTGGTTTATTTCCAGGTTGGTCACGAGAAGAAACATGACATTGGCGTTTTGGGGAAACCGGACATGGAATCAGGACCCGGGCCAGGGATCCAAGAGGATATCGATGGCCACGGCATCTGGGCCATTTCCTTGTATGACAGTAGGTACTGTGCGATATACCGGTCAAGTGACTTAGACATGGCGAAACCAAGGCATGCATGCAGTGATGGGAACGTGGTACCGTCTTCATAAAAAGTGATGAAATCAGTAAACATGCTAAATCAAACTCCCGAAACGCTAGTGGTGTACACGATGCCCTGGTATCCTAGTCCCGAAAATAACACACCAAATGCTCTATCTCCCGCACTTCATTATAGCACCAGCAGAAGCACCAGCAGAATGATGAGCACGGTGATGAGCATCGCAATGCAGCAGCTGCTCATGCGATCCTCATTCCGCCGCATGACGTGCTGCAGTTTTGACATGCCTGTCTGTAGACGGCCGCCGACGCGGTCAGCAACCGAGTCAACGACCTCGAGCATCTCGCGCTGCTCCTCAAGCTCACGGCCCATATCGTCAGCCTGTCGGCGCAGGTTCCCAACAGTCTGAAAAACGCCATCAAGATGCTGGTCCTGCTCGCGCATCATCTCCACCTGCTGCTGCTGCTCAAAGGCCGCGTACTCGTCGTCATCGCCGTCGCCAATGTTGAAAGCATTGGGGTCGGGGAGATCGTCCCCGTCGCCGCCGCCGCCACTGCCTATCTTCTTCTGCAGCTCCTGGCGCATCTTTTCAATCTCAGCGCCGACATCCTGCACGAGGCGCTTGCGCCGCGTGAGCTCTGTGGCTGTGAGGCCATATTGCGAAGGGTCGGACTCGACGGCTGTGACTGATTCGACGAGGTCGGCGAGGTCTTCGGCGAGGGAGGAGATGGCTGTTTCGAGATCTGTTCGGGCCGAGGCGAGTTCTGGGGAGTCTGTTGTTGTGTGAGAGCGGATGCGGACGTATGAGGAGAAGATGGAGCGGGACTGGTCGAGCTGGGAGAGGACGTCCCTGGGGGAGTTAGTGGAGGTTGGGTGGTGGGATGGTACGGGGGGGACTCACTGCTGGACCTGGAGGAAAGGGTCCTCCTCGTTTGTCGAGGACATTATCTTGGTGATAGGGCTGTGAATAGGCGTATTGGTAACGGCATCGGGGCGTCTGTGCTGCGGTAATGGATGAAAGCTGCCTGGCGTCGCTCGGTCGGATCGTCAGGGGACAGACGGATGACGTTGCATGTGGCAGCTCCCTGGGCCGGCAAAAGTTCGGATGTTGACCGAGCGTCACCGAGTCTTACCGATTTGATGGCGGGACAATGGCGGGGTTGACCGAGAAAAATCCCCTACCCCACGCTCCCATTTTGGGGCTCAGTCACTCAGTGTTATAGAAGTTTTTACAGCAATACGCAGAGACTATCGTTCATTGCGCTGGTTCGACTGATCCTGTGTTTCTATTCTGGTCTTTTTCGCTCCCCAGCTTTGTGCTTCACCGCCAAGATGATCCCGGAAAAGCCCCTTCCCTACTCGGACGAGTTCTCATCGGCAGAGGAATATGTCGATTCGCTTCTCGATTTCACGCACAATGACGATCGGTTCCAGATGCTCGCCGGCGGTGTCCACCTCCTGGACTTTTTTACCGGCGAACGCAGTCTCTTTGAGATGAGCCTGCCCGAGGACTGGCAGAAGTACATCCTGGCGCGAGACTCGATGAGTTTCGTCAACGCCCTCCTGCGAGATGACCACGACGCCCTGCCGGAAGACCAGAGGCCGCCGCCATCCCTGGCCGAGTACATCAGAAACGTGCGGCGACTGTATCTGCGACGAGACTACGCTCCTCAACGAGAGGTGCCGCGGTTGTCGAGGGAGGTGGCCGTGGGCATGAAGACGAAAAAAGTGCACGAGGTGTCCAACTTTGCCGACTACGTCGACCATCTGGCCGACGACATCTCGAAGCAGTACGGCAAGGATATCACGCACCTGGTGGACTTTGGAAGCGGCCAGAACTACCTCGGGCGCACACTTGCGCTGCCGCCGTACAACAAGCATGTCATCGCCGTCGAGGGCCGGGAACACAACATTGCGGCATCGCGAACCCTTGACGTCAAGGTCGGCCTAGCTACACGCGAAAAGGTGCACCGCAACAAAAAGGTGTGGATGCAAGTCGTCGACAGCCAGGCACCTGAAGGAGCACCAGCCCCGCGAGCAAAGTACCGCGCGGCCAAGGGCGTCGAGGTCGAAGTGGCCCCCGAGGTTGACCTGAGACCAACCAAGGAGCTGGGCGCCGAATACGTCCGCGAACCCGGCAAAGGCACCGTCTCATACGTCATGAGCCGTCTGGAGAACGGCGACTTGACGGACGTGATCGCGAAGATCGAGGACGAGGTGCTGCCGGATACGGAGAAGAAGGACCTGCGCATGATGGCCGTGTCGATCCACTCGTGCGGAAACCTGTCACACTACGGTATCCGGTCGCTCGTGATGAACGAGGACATTCACGCTGTGGCTATTGTCGGGTGCTGCTACAACCTCCTGACGGAGAAGCTGGGCCCTCCGACGTATAAGTTCCCCTACGTTCGGCCGAGCTTGCAAGCGGCCAACGGGCGGGTATTCAACGAATCACACAAATTCGACCCCGAGGGCTTCCCCATCAGCAAGCGCATGTGCGACTTCCGCGGCGACGGAGTACGCTTCAACATCACGGCGCGCATGATGGCGTGCCAGGCGCCGTACAACTGGGGCGAAGAGGAGAGCCACCACTTCTTCACACGCAACCTATACCGGTCCGTGTTCCAGCGCATGCTTCTCGACCGAGGCGTGATCAAACGGGTCTTCCACCGCAAGGGCGACAACGACGAGAATATCGAGGCAGATCCCACCAGCGAGGACCCGGCCATGACGCCTTTTGACTCGAGCACCGACCCTGTTATTCTGGGCAACTTGCGCAAGAACGCGTACGACTCGTTCGCGTCCTATGTGCGAGGTGCCATTACCAAGTTATCCACGCACCGCGAGTGGAACCGGTACAGCGCCATCGTCAAGGCCAAGATGGGCGATGTGACGGATGAGGAGATTGCGCGGTATGAGCGGGAGTTTTTGAGCCGTGGGCGCGAAGTGTCGGCCATCTGGACGCTCATGGCTTTTAGTGGCACGCTCGTGGAGTCGCTCATTGTTACGGACCGGTGGTTGTTCCTGAAGGAGCACACGGATGTGGTGCGCGACTGTTGGGTTGAGTCGGTGTTTGACTACAAGGAGAGCCCGCGGAACCTGGTGGTCATTGGTATTAAGAAGTAGGGGGAAGTAGAGCAAGGAAGTAGAGGTAGAAGAGGTGATAGAGGCGTAAAATATGTTCACAGGGATAGATATACCGCCTTTGATAGACATACCGGCATGGAAGCAATGATTTGATGCAAATCGACATTTAACAGTCCACGGGAAGAGACATGTGACGGTCCGGCGTGTGGTTTGCGTGGACCCGGCATCTCATGCCGGGGGTAATCGAGCAACAACCGTCAGGACATGCTTCATGATTGTAATATACAGCAAGGAACGACTTTAAGAACTCCGAGCTTTGAGGAACACTTCATGTAATAGACAGAGGCATGAAAATTGTGCTCGTTGTGAGTTGAAACCGAATATAAAATTGATCTGTTTCTCCGGATCAGTATGCATCGGGAAGAAGAACAACACTAGAACACCACAGGAATATTACAAACGCAGTATATTATCCATTCAAAACACTTCCCTCTCTACTAGACGGTACCCAGCGTGCTACAGCCTGCCACCATCTCGAATCACTATCATCCCCCGATTCACCCACCGTGCGAAACACTCCACCCATGCCTCCACCCACTGTATGAAAACCCACCCACCACCTCATCACCACTGCACACTTCGCACCACATCCTCTCCCTCACTCACCACTACCAATCTCAACATCCCTACCGCCACCATGCCCCCCTCAGAAGAAGTCACCGAAGAAATCGAAGTCCTCAACTCCATCTACGGCGACGGCACCCTCCTCCCCTCCTCCCAAGACCCAGGCATCTACATCCTCATCCTCCCCTCCACCTCCCCGGAATCCGACCTCGAAGACCCCTCCGCCCGTCCCTCCGTCCGCATCAGCTTCCCCTCCACCTACCCATCCTCCTCCGCCCCCTCCGTCCTCGCCACCCACTCCGCCGGCACAAGCGCCAAACCCGGCGCTGCAGTCCTCACCCTCTCCCTCTTCCAACACGCCATCGAGTCCAGCTTCACCCCCGGTACAGTCTGCCTCTTCGACGCCATTGAAGATTTCCGCATCCGTCTCGAAGAAGCAGAGGCCTCAGCGCGTCCTCCAACACCTCCACCGGTTGAAGAGCGCTCCCCTTCCCCAGTTTCAGGAGACGATGTGGCTTCTCAGCCCCCTCCGCCATGGGTCCTTTCCGACCCGTACACGGAGATGAAATCAACGTTCCTCGCGCGCGCAGCGCTCGTGAAATCACCCGCGCAGGCATCGGGATATGTATCCCATCTCCTGGCAACAGACAAGCGAGCGCGGGCGGCGTCGCATAACATTACAGCATGGCGAATCCGCGGGGCTAGCGGCGCGTCGTATCAGGACTGCGACGATGACGGCGAGACGGCCGCGGGTGGACGCATGCTTAAGCTGCTGCAGCTGATGGACGTGTGGGATGTCATGGTGGTTGTGACACGATGGTATGGTGGACAGAAGCTGGGCCCGCGGCGGTTCGCAGTCATCAACACGGTAGCACGCGAGGCTGTAGTGCGGCTCGTAGGCGAGGGAGCAGCTGGTGGGAAGAAGAAAGGAGGGAGGTGAGATATCATGAAAAGCCAAGAGCGGCATTAAATCTACCGACACACATGCGGAGAGAGATGCCCCTCCGCCGCCCGCAACGCCGACGCAAACAGCACACGCCAAATTTTGAAGCAACAAAAAGCCTCCCTTCCGACGATGCCAAAAATTACAACGCGTCCTCCAGGATACATGGATACATAGATTTGTTCGTGGCCTCAGAGCCCGGCAGTCACTTCCTTAACCCTCCTTACTCATCAACGGACGCAGAATGTCCAGGGCCTCGGCGGCCTGCTCTGGCGACATGATGACGGTACCGGCGCTGGCGGTTGACAGGTACGAAAGACCGGGCTTTTCGTCGACGCGCATGTCCTGGACGAGCTTGCCGGCAACGGCGCAGACGACGCCAGTGGCTTCGAGAGGCATGTTGCGCAGGTCGAGGGAGACGGGGACAAGCTCAACGGCCGGATCGCCGACGAGAGAGTCGCCAAAGAGCGGCAGCAGGGCGGGCTCGAGGAGGAACGAGGCCGGGTCGCCAAGGGCAAAGGTCATGGAGAAGAAGCGCGGCTGGGAGACGAGGGCGGAGACAAGGCTAGCGTAGAGCTTTGTATCGACGTCGTCGAGCCAGCTGGGGGTGGGAAGGTCGTTGCGGCCGCCGGAGCCGTTGGCGGTGCCTTGTCTGCTGAGGGCTGGACGGCCGTTTGACGAGGAATGACCGTAGGCGGCTGCGCGACCGCGGGCGCCCGAGGAGTGGTGGGTGCTGTGGTGGCCGTGGTGGCTTTGGTGGTGGGTGAAGTCGCGGGCGGAAAGCTGGACGAGGCGCAAACCGGGCTCGATGGCGGGCTCGACGCTGCGTTTCTTAAGCAGGCCGAACGTACGGGAGAAGAGCTCCGCGACGGTGGCCTGGTCTGGTGCGGGGGCGGGTGCTGAGGGAGGGTAGCGACCGCCAGAGCCGTTGTGATAACCGCCATGACGGCCCCTGGCGACGAAGCTGTCCCTGTCCTTCTCGAGGGAGTCGAGGATGAAGCCGCGGTCTGCGAGGGCGCTCTCGACGGTGTGGCGGCTCTTTGCAGGGACGAGGATGAAGTCCGAGTAGTAGGTGGAGATGAAGAAGATGGGGATTCCAGCGAGGGCGAGGGGCGAGGTCAGCTCCATGATGCGGCCGACAATGTCGACGTCGCCGCTGATGACGGACAGGGCGTTGTAGGTCTCGCGTGAGATGAAGACGTCGCGACGGCGATCAGGGGGCAAGGCTTCAATGGCGGGGCGAAAGACTTGCTCAGCCCAGGCGGTATGGCAGACGACGGAGCACTCGAGAGGGGTAACGGAGACGTTGAGGAAGGTGTGCTGGTTCTCCTTGGAGAGGCCCTCAAGGGTGTGGTCTGGCCATTGGAGGTCGTTGCTGAGGGTCTGGGTCTGGGGTAGGAGGGTGCGCAGGACGGGCTGTAGCCATGATGCGTAGAGGTCCCTGGGGAAGTGGACGAGGGAGACTTGGCCGGGCTGGATTGTTAGCGGGTGAAGATGTGAGTTGAGGTGAGAGAAAGAGGGATTCGGTGAAGTGAGGTGAGGCGAGGTGAGGGTGAGGCAGGGTGTGACTGTGTCTCGCGTGTGTTCCCTGGCCGTCTGGGGTTCCGAGACATGCAGGGATCGTGTAGGGCTGGGGGTGGAAGTGTTTGTAGATCAGAGACTTACCAGGAACGTCGCCTGTACATTCATATCTGCCGTGGTCAGGATCCTCTCATGCTTTGCGCACAAGTCCGAGGAGAAGAGAGAGACACGAGTCGGGAAAAAAAGTCACGACAACGGAAGCACTGGCGGTGCGGCTCTTCAGGCCTGACTCCCCCCACTGGCGCCGGGGCCAAGACGATGCAATGCAGGGAGGGTCCGGTGGTGGAGGTCACAAGGTGACGCGATATCGCGCGACCCTGTTTTTACAAGATCAACTTCGGGCGGTGTCGGTACAAGGGGGGGCCTTGGGAGGACGAGGTTATCGTGGGACGGACGGGGCGACCCAGCGGCGATGACCCGGGCCGACTGCGTGCTGCGTCCAGTGGGAGAGAGGGATCTTTGAGCGTAGCGGGTCGGTTTGAGCGGGCGCCGGAGATGGGGCTCGCTCGGCAGAGATAAGAGAATCTGGGGTGGACGGACGGAGACAGACGGGAGGGGTTGACGAGGGTCGGTCGACGAGATGTGTTTGGGTAATGGCGCCGAGGG